>JANAVB010043418.1:9111668-9318038 GCA_029216955.1 Iris pallida | reverse complement strand
GGAATAGACGAAATAAGGAGAATAAGATAAGAAAAATAATTAAGATAAGGAATAATTAGAAGAATGTAATGTAGGAAATCAAATTAGGAGGGTTTTGATTAGTCAAATTTAGTGAAGGTAATTAAGATATTGGCCTACGCCAAGATATGGGTTTCGGAGTTCAAGATGGACTCAGATATGGGTTGTAAGGGTTGGTAATGGTTAGGAATAGTCGCCTAGACCTAGTCTTGACCTAGGGTTGACCTAGGGTTGACTTAGAGTTTACCAGAGTTGACCCGTTGACCAAAAGTCAACTGTAAGTCAACTTTTCGACCTAATTGATATGGGTTGACTTCCAATGTTCTCCTATGACCAAGGTTGACCTAACTAGACTGATCTTGACCTAGAATGACATAATAGGATTTAATTTGATTTGACTTTACTTCCTAAAAATAGTATTGATATGTCTTGTTATCTATAGGTCCTCGAGGCACCGTTCTAGGACTCAGTTGACATATTCCACCAGATCGCAGGCGAGTACATTCTCTGATAACTTTTTTTCAATTTATGATAACTGTTATGATTCATGTACTTAGTGTAGATATGCTCATTCCTGACACATGGTTCTCACGGATTGGTATTCCTGAATCTCGACGAGAGATGTTGCTCCTTGTTAGCTTGGGATGTATTGTGCAAGCTTCCTTGTAGCTCTTGCACAATATATGGTCACTGATTCTAGAGAAGACTTGCTCCCTTCTCATAGAATCCCGTGCAGTGACGTGTCCTGTTTGGATCCATTCTACCAGTTGGGGGTGGAGGAGTAGTAGCGTATGCCTGTGATCAAATCCATCTTGCATTCTTGAATAGTGTTAGTTATATACCGCACTTATGACTAGCCAGGCCAGTTCTTTACAGGTTCCCAAGCCGGTCACAAGCTGGAACTACTACTCACACATATTGGATAGATGGCTTACCCTGATTTGTGTACATACCATGATCAGTTCTACTTTCCTCTTCTAGCTCTAGCTCTATAACTTACCATGCCATGATACATATATGTACACTCCATGATTTTATTGTATATGCTCTATTTACAGTCTTATGGCTTTTATTCTATCTTGAGATCTGTTATGAGATATATGTACTCGTTCCATCCTGACTGGATATGTTGACAAAATTTTAGGAGTAGTTGTGCCCTCAGTATTGGACTTCATGATGTTGCTAGCTGAGGTGCATCTACTATTCTTCTATGTGAGTTGCCTGGTAGTTATCCTTAGTTAGTTTTGTTGTTCCTTCTTTATTTTCCTGTATTACGATCATTGTAGTTTCTAGTTGTTCTAGTGATATTGTTATTATTTCTTGTCTTATCTTCCTTAGTTTTCGTGATGTGACATGAGTACATTTCTAGTTATAGATCTTTAGATGTTGTAGTTAGTATAGTATACTTGACAGCGCTCTACCGCCGATACTACGGCGTAGGCTGGGCGTGGCCTACGTATTCGTACCCGTATATCCGGGTGTGGATCGTGACACGTTTTTAGTGGTGGCCCATGCAGGCCAGTCTTTGCAATTAATGCGAAGTCGTGGTAGTACTTGAGCTTATCTGTACTACTGCGAGCCTGTCCTAGGATTAAGATTGAGTCATGGCATATTTTAGGATTTTGGTACTCAGTCACATATTAGGAACTCTTAGTAGATTCCAGGGATGACCCCTGGGAATCTTATTTCGAACTTTTCAAAAAATTTCTCATTTGTTTCTGTCTGTCCTGATTTTTGAAACATCTGTCTGTTATCAACTTTATTCTTTCTTGGAATGAGTTTGTGGACCCGAGAGGGAAGGTATAAGTTGAACTTATATATCTTCTAGGTTGAGACGAGAATATGATTTGCCTATCTCATATCAGGTTGAGATTGTTTTAGATTATATTCCAATGATTTCCTTTTATCTTGACCTAGATAGTACCTTTGGACATCTCCTGAGAATTTTCTTCTGAATCCTATCTCGAAATCTGTTTCCGCTAGTTTTTATTTACTTATCTTTGATTCGTTGTTGAATTTTAAATCTTGATGTTCGTTCGTTGTTGACTTCGATTTGACCTTGTTTGAGATAAATTTTTAAGGATTGAGTTAAGATATCCTGATAAACATATTTGATGGAGACGACGGGAACGACAAATGTCTACTTTATTTATGGAGTTTAGAAATTATTGCAGTCATATTAGCTAGCCTGACAAGGACATGGAGCCTGATTTTGGATATACTATCCTAGTTATGGCATTTAGATTCTCTTGCAGCCATACCGGATGGCGTGGTAAGGAATCTAGATGACATGATTATAGGGTGTATACCTTAGTTATGGACTCTATCATTTATTGCAGCTATGTTTACTGGCGTGGCATAAATTCTGGCAACATAATTTTGGATAAACGTGTATGGTTATCAGGTCATATCTTAAGTTGATTCACTTCTTTTCCCAATTGAGCAAGATAATTCCTACCATTATTTCTTGTTTATCATTATTTTCTCCCTCATCGCATGATAATTTTCTCAGCTTACCGTCATTTCTTAGCTTGTTTAGCCATGTCTTGATCACCAATCAACTATCTCATATCTACATCTGTCATCTACACTTAAAAAACTCTAAAATTTTTGAAATTTTTATATCTTAATTGTTTCTTAAATTTCGATACTGTTAAGATTTTGATTCCTTTCTGTCCATAACCAATCAAATTTGGTCGTCTTGTTTATCGTGCCAAAGAGTCTTGGTTGCTGACTAGACTCTAGATGACTTCAAATTTTCTTGTGACTTGGATTTTCATTCTTGGATGCTCGTGCCCAGCCTTTGTTGATCTTATCCTCCATCTTGCCAATTTCTGATTTACTCGAAGGTTGATCAACTTAGATCGTGTTGAGACTAATTCCTTTATCGTGGTTGGATTTCAATGCTATTAACCCTCGTGCATTGATTTCCGATTCTGACCATAATTTACTACACCAAAATAGCCATTTTGGAACGGAGGAATTCTGTTCCAAATAATTTTTGGAACGCCTATATTCCGTGCCTATTTTTGGGCTGCCAAATTTCTTGGAACGGAATTAAAGTGTTCCAAGAAACATATATTGGAACGGTTTAAAGGCGTTCCAGATTTGGAACACCAATAAAGCGTGCCTAACAAAGTGTTTCAGATTAGTTTATGTTTTACTAACTGGAATGGCTAAAATGTGTTCCAAATTTGGAACACCATAAATGCGTTCCTAACATAGTATTTTAGATTTTTTTTGCCCATTTACTGTAACGACTAAAAAGTGTTCCGAGTTTGTGAAGGACAAATTTTGTTCCTACTTTGTTGTCCACATCATAAATAATATATAGACAATATATTACAGCATAAGTGGTTATGCTATGAATTACAAAACCTGTAGAATTTCAAGAAAGTCTAAAGAAGTTTGTAATAAAATGGCAATTGACGATATCTTGTAATCGTAAGATTTTATGAATATAACTCATAAAATATAAATGAAAGTAAACAAACTTCCATAGCACAAATACATGCAAAATAGTTCATGTTAAAGCTACATAGACTAATAAGTTCAAAATGTATTACATAAATATTGTTAATACAACTTTACTAAACTAACTATCATGCTAAAATAATATCTGAGAGCTGTGAACAATTCCTCTTCCATTCCTCTGACACTTGAGAGTATCAGTCTTAGAGCTGTGAACAATTTCTCTTCCATTCCTCTGACACTTGAGAGTATCAGTCTTATCTATCGCTAGAGACCCATGATACGATGAGCTGATCTTAGGAGCCGATCTCATTCTCTATTCTTCCGACACTCTAGTGTTCTTTGGACTGCTTGATAACACACGAGGGAATATTGGTAGCATTTCGTCCAGCACAGGTTGCACATCCGACAACGTTCTTTGCCTCGAAGAGTAAAAAAAGATCAGAGGAATCTAGCGGTATCCGAAAAGAACCTGTCTAGTAGTTACTGCGGAGGACTTCCATGTAAACTGCGTACCTTTGTAAGAAAAGAAGAAACCAATATAATGTTAGTTGGAATAGACGGAACCTTGACAAGATTTCAACAATACCATTGGTAATGTGTTTTAAAACCTGTAAGAACTTCTGTGAATCTTGTAGAGGTCCTAGTTTGTACTTCATTTGTACATGGCCGATAGGGCTGCTAGCACAGCTCTGCGCGACCCTGTCGATTCTTAGGCTAGATAGAGTTCTTGGATGAAGAGAAGCCGACAATAAGGCGGTCAAGCCTAAAAACCAAGACTCAACCTGCTCCCTATCTTTGCATATCTATACACCAAAAATGATATTGGAGCAAATAATCAGCACATATAACCAACAAGTACAAGAGAACAAACTCAAGGGGAAACATTACCAAGTCAAGTGATCGTTCGCCATTCTAATAAATAAGTGAGAAAGATTGAGAATCCTTCTCTGGTTGAGGCTGCCGCAGGAAATTTACCTGCAGAAAGATCATAATATTCTGGATAAGTTTCTCGTTTTATATAAACAACACGAAACATTATGAATAAGCTCTTCATAGTCGAAACTAGTACTACATACAGTCTTTTGTCCAAGAACAATCTTGGAAATTGACTTCAGCTTCAACTGTTTTTCCTTCTCCCCTGAATACCAAATCAAGAGCTTCTCATCCTGACAAGTCGAAAGAAATGCCCATTAGACATGCATCCATCCATATACTGGATTTTTACACAAAGTTCAAGCACACAACTACCTATCTGCAGTACAGGTATGTAGAAAATGTATTAGATAACATTGCACCTAACTAGCTTTGTGATTCTGCTCCTTTTGAAGTTTTTTTAGCTCCCTTGGTGTCAATTTTTTTTTTGTTTCGAAATCAGTCAGTTCTTAAGAAAACACCTTTTTGACAAGAGAAAAATAGTGTGGCATCTAGGAAGCACGAACACTCCAAAAATCTGAGCATCGTCATGCAATTGGACACCTATCCTTAGTGTGTCGTTGTCGTATCCGTACAACGTAGAGTAGCATAAAGTTGTAGCTAGTAAATCTAGTCCGTCTTGGTCATTTTAGCCCCAGATTCCAAGCGAGCCAAATAAATGACTTTGAATCAAATGAAGAACCTTTCCTCCAATAATCCTTCAACCTAGAGGCCTCGTTTTGTTCGCAGAAAGAAAATGAAAGGAAATCAATTCTTTGCTCTTACCATGAGAATGAAAATTTGTATTCCCATCAATTTTTTTCTTTCGGGTTTTTGCAAAGGCCAGGAATATAGTCATAATACATCTTTGAGCAGGGATAGTTTACTCGTAAAATTTTGTAATATATGCAAAAAATTGGGAGGGCCCTCATTTTCATTTTTTGCTCATTTCCTTTGGCATCCAAATACAAGAAATGAATGACTTTCCTTTCCCAAGGCTCTGATTCCATGAACCAAACGTGGCCAGAAGAAGGATGCACAATGCAACGAAAGAACAAGTGACAACATCAATTGAGTTTCAATTAATAATATATCAGTTTTTCCCCAAAAAAGCTTATAAAATATATTTGTTGGACTAATGCACTTTGAGATTTCAGGAAATACTAACCGCAGACAGCCGGAAGGGGCAGAACTTGGGCGTCCCTCTCCTTCCACATTTCAGGATGTGTGCACCCTTCTTCAGAGCAACAATTGCCTTCACAAAATACACAACAGTTCAGATTGCAAATGCTTCCACCAGATACTTATTTAGATTAAGTAGGTCCTAGGAGTGTGTTAGGTTGCATGTAAGTATTGTACGGTAAGATTATCTGATATGTAAGAATTATGTACAATCTTGATACGGTAGAACCCCTGCTACAACATAGATGTTGGTGACATGAGATTTAGTTGACCACGGATCAAAGTGTTTTAACAGCCATAATATTAAGTTAGACAGAAATAAAGTAGAAATAAACACCTTAAGACATCAGTGTTCTTGGAAATAGCAAACTTCTTACCAGCAATGTTCCAACAACAAATTACCACCACAAAATAAAGACTACCAGATTGGCCAGAAATAATCTCAAGGTGCTAAATTAAATAATTGCTTACCAGTTCAAAACTTTGAAGTACCCAGCAATGTGCTAAGGAACCATGGTCCGCTAAATGCGAATAAATAAACAAAAGGGCAAAATAGAATAGGAAAAAGAAAGAAATTAGAGAAAATAAGTGCTTCCTTTTAAAAAGAATTTACCACCGCATAAACAATGAGTGGCAGATGTTGAGTGGAAATAATACCAATGTACAAAAACAAAATTGGGAAAAGTAGGAAGAAAAGAAAAGACGGAAAAAAAAACAAAAGAACAACATAAGAGGAAAAGGAAAGAATGAGAGGCTCAGATTTGCTTTCTGAATCATCATAATAATCATATAACTATAGAAGATCAGGTGCTCCTGCTTGAGGTGGAGATAGTGCTACAGATATAAGTTACCATTACACATCAATGGTGACCCTTTTTGGCTAAGAAGTAATTACGAACAACAGATTATACCTACAATACCCCTACAACCTATCTACTAAGGCAGTGGGATACAAGTCAGTAGAAATGCCCCAAGAGTAGAAAGTAAGATTTATAGCTTTGTTGTTTCAGTAATTGGTCTTCCAATCTAATTAACACCTCTGATACTCATGCACAATATTCAAAACTGATCCACGACTCCTGCCTCTTTCCTCCTTGGCAATGAGTCAGTGGTACACCCACAATCTGAAACCAAAATTTGGACTTTTTCGTATTCAGATTCAGACTAACCCACAATCTGAAACCGATAAAACTCAAGAAGACCTTCATTGAAATGCAAATGAGCAAAGACATCAGATTTAATCTTCCAACAAAAACAAATGGGTTTTCCAAAGACATTGCCAAAAGGTTGAGGTATGTAAGATAAACTGTATGAAGTGTACTTTGCTAGCATTAAACACAAAAGGTTGAAATTATAGACAAGGAATCATATACACAGGAACAATCGAGTATATGCAGATACATTCAGAAGTGAAGACTTCAACAGCAGTAGCTATGTAGGAAGAGCAACAAGAAAACAAAAGTAATCATCGGGTGTTCGAGTAAATTCATAGGGAGGCAAACCCTGTCCTATGGATTCGACAACAGTAAGGAGTCGAGGCCTTAAAATATTAGATATTTGATATCATACCCGACCTTTAAGTATCAGAGTTACTCTTGATATCATTGGCGACCCTTGGTATTAGTTAATGTCAGATTCGACAGTGGTATCGGATTGATACCTGATTGCACTTTTGTATACATGGTATCAGTTTCAAATTTTGGTATTCGATTGGATACCTGATATCTGATTGGGTTCAGAGTTTAAAAGCAAGACATGAGGTGCTATATAGGTGGCAGTATGGACTAATTGGTGTCCGGGTTGACACTTGGTATTCGAATGGTATGCTTTGGTGTCAGACCTGGTATTAGTATCCTATTCGACCCTTACATCAGATTTGGTGTTGGATACTATATTTGATTTTAGTATCAGAGTTGATACTCGAACTACAAATCTAACTCTTGGTACCAGATTGTTGTTACACACCATATTCGTCCAATGTATCAGTAATGATACATTCGACTCAACCAAACATCATGAAACATATTACCTATGGTGGCAAGAGCTATCCATGGATATGAAAACAATGAATCATAGGGTACCTGTGTTGCCTGTTGAATGAGTATCTTAAGGAGGGTTGATATATTCAGATGTATCAGTAAACAAGAGCATGGGGTCTCCTAGCATAGCCTAAATAATAGAAAATTGATTTCCTGTTGCAGATACCTTTTGAGTGAAGTAAGGACCCAGAATATATGGGGGTTGTCTTCGAAAGTCTGGGAGTAGTATAGGAGTGTAGGATTTACAACCCATGGCCGTTCAGTCTAAAAGGGGTTAGATGTTGACCCACAAAGTGACATAGCCGTAGACATAGGCCTCATATCAGACAGCCAAAAAGTAGGTAGAAAGATGTAGCAGAGATATATGACACTGCCCCTGTTTCATAGAGGTAGGTTGAGTGAGTAGGATAGGACATGTAAAGTATAGGGTCAACCAATATCTTGGGACAACTCCTAGCAAGAAATCCTAAAGGAAGATGCACCCTGGGTAGGTATGGCTTAAAGAGTAGTCTACACAGTGATATATGAGATTTTATGGTATCAAACCCCAACTGTTCTATTAGATTTGCTTCTTATAACCAATACATAGCCTTTATGTGGACTTTCCTTGTATTAAATTGACACCAATGGATGATGAGACTTGAACCCACTTTTTTCTAAATTAGAACCTTATCTGGCACCTTAGGCAATTCTGTAATATGTATTGCTACTACTGTGCTGTTACTTTTTCTCCATATATTTTTCAATAAAGCTATTAAGATGTGAGAAATTGGTAATGACACAACTTAAGTATACAAATGTGGTTAAGATCGGGTATGGAATACCAGTTTGAATAGGGACAACAGATATTAGACTACTGGCAATGTTCCTATACAAATTTCTACAGGAAACAAAGGAGTACCAGTATTACGACTTGTTTTCGAAATCTGAGAATGGTAGAAGTATAAGATTATGCTCCATAACCATTCGAGGCTGCAGGGGGCATTTCCTTAACTAAGGAAGGGCAACAATCAAGTAGATGCATGAATAAAGAAACCTACATATGGATAGGAATATGGGGATCACTTTGTACAGCTATATTGCAACAAGAAAGATAAGAAATGGACTAAGATAGTAGTGACAACACTAGATAGGTACTGGATACCCCACCAGTATAGTTAGTATGGGTAGGTTTGCCATCACCTGTGTACTGCAAAATTGAGCAACAAAATTGTAGGACTAGTACAATTCTATGACTTTTGAATGCATGTTATGTAATGCAGGAAGGCAACAGAGAAAACATCCTTTGAAATGCATCTAGATACCTAGGAAGTGGATAGACACCCACCCATATGCCTATATAGGACAGACCCAAGTAGTTACTTATAAGATTAGATGAGAGTAGTGCCAGGGGTAGTAAATGTTCACACGTGAAGCATACATGGGTGCAAACTAACAAGGTTAGGAACAGAAGTAACGCAGTATATATATGACATAATAGGCAAGTGGGATATGTGACCAATGTTTGGTGCAGTGAAGGGTAGTGTCAGGGTAGGGCAGAGTGCTATGGTCATATTGTATCAAGAATAGTGCTCCATAGATACCTATAAAACTTGGATAGATGAAGACAAGGTTTCAAAGAGTATAATTGAACTCAAAAGATAGTCCAAACCCTTAAAGCCACTAAACATATATGGATGTTTGTAATATTTAAAAGATAGGATTATTCTTAATCTAAACTCACTGCGGCGTAGGCTGGACTTGGACACGCCTCGTATCCGAAAAGCGGGTGCGGGTCGTGACAACAATACCAAATATTCCACACACCATGGCAAATTACTAATGATGCATGGACAATACCATGGGTCCATCACAAAGTACCCATTGTTACCAGTAATTTTGTAGCCTTAAAAGCCCTTAGTTGTTGTTGAGAAATCTAATATAAACAGCCGAGGCGGCTGAAGAAATGCAATGAGACATCTTTCATTGGATTAAAAGACAACTTTTGATGTTCAGTTCAGAATAACTTATTCATTCAATGAAAATATGAAAGTAAAAACAATATAAAAGTGAAAATAACAAAATTATTTCTTGTTATTATAATGTGTGATAACAAATAAATCAAAAGAAGACCATATTGAAAAGCATAGCCAAGCATACTCCTCTCACTATGCATAGTATATTCCTAGCATACCAAACTCCATTTTCATAAGAAGATTCTATATAGTATTATAGCGATTCAACAGAAGGTAAATTTTATCTCAAGAAATTAAATGAAATTTTGATTATAACACATCTACAAATCGTAATTTTTAATAAGGTAGATGTTATCATTCAAGCATTATTTCAATCTTACTCCATAACCATCAAGCAGCAATGATACAACAAGCTACACCTACTGAATACATCTCTTGTCCTAGACTAGTAGTATAACATAAACTATATATAAATAGTGTGTCTGACATGTAACAGGATGTCTAAACTTATTCTACATGGAAAGGTTCCTTTTTCTTGATGCATCCTTGCTCATAGAACCTCCTCAACAATTTTGATTTTATATTTCTACCAAGTCTGATGACTTTTTGACGCCATCAGAAACTTTGAAGTGCCTATAACTAATTCTATATGACAGACAACAACACAAATAGCATGCATGTCCGACAAATTGCAGTCGGACAAGAACTTTTTTTTGCAATCACATAGTAGACATGAAGAATTAGTTGAAAAATTAATTTAACCATCAAAATTAGTCGAACAAAAGTAGTTTACTTGGGAACAGAACATTAATTTAACCGTCAGAATTAGTTGAAAAATTCCTACCAAAGAAGAATCACAATGTTTCTCCGAAACTACCTACTAACAAAAAATTCCAAAGAAGAAACACAATATTTTGCAAATAAACCAAAAATAAAAAGGGCATACAAATATGTTAGGGTTTCAAAATAATCATAGATTTCAATCATACGCATAAAAAAGAGAGCATACAAATACCTTAGTGTCACGACCCGTTACCCAAATTGTTGGGCCGGGCCGAGCCATGTCCAGCCTACGCTTAAGATAAAGCGCAGTAAGCTGTTCTAGAGATAACAAGATAAGACTAAATATGCTAACAGTTCTATAAGTGAAGAAGAATCATAAATGCTCCAAACACAAAAGTCGTCGTATATAGTAAAATGTCCAAGTACAAGTGAACTGTAAAGTAAAACTGGATACATGTCCAGTTACAAAAAGATATAGTCTAATACATGTCTACTCTCAAAAGTCTAAGTAAACAAAAGACAACTAGGCGAGGTTCCCCGCAGGAACATCCTCGTAAAGCAGAGCCGGGTCCTCGGCAGTAACTCCATAATACGAATCACAGAGCAACTCCTCCTCAGTAAGTATACCTACAACGTTATCCTGTCAGGACGGGAGCAAGTACTGAATCTAGCAAACTAAGTATACGAAGCATGAACAAGAATGTAATAAACTGGAATCATGGCATATCATGGTTTAATTTGGTTATTTTATAGATAACCGCATGTAGTTTAAAAGTTTAAAACGGTAGCATGTACGTGAATCGGTCAATAGGTGATTCAGGATGTACTGTGGTACATATCAAGTTTTTCTGGTATGCACATACGTGCACGAACGGCATCGGTGTATATCCATACACAAACGCGATATCAGAACATACGGCAAGGGTACATATAGAATGTCACCGAGCGCGGTAAATACATACGGAGAAGGGGGTCATGTTCACGTACAATACTAACAGTTTCCCCTTAACCCGTTATTTAAACATGTGAGAGATATGAGAACAGAAAAAACATGTGGAAGATACGAGAACGATATAAAGCATGTGAGAGATATGAGATACTGTCCTAAACATGGTAGAGACTGAAAGTAATACAACATGTAAAGTTCTAACTTGCTACCTCAAGGATCAGCATTTAACATGGTTGGTAAGTCGCAGTTTATTGTTCTAGCAGTATGTGAAGTTCGTAGAAAGTACTTGCCTCTAGCAAAACAAGCTACGATAAAAGTGCTATGGATGTCCGGTAACTCGTCACTGTAGAAGTAAATACAACAACTTAGTTTTACACTAAGCTAAAATACTAGGACACTAATTGGTGAAACACGACTTGTGACTGGGCACTAGCCAAAATGATGACTTGGCATAGGAGACCAATGTGGGGTGACACACCATGTTAACTAACTTTCTATGGTCTTTACACTAGTGAGGGATGGGGTTCAACACGACTAAAACTCCAAATAACACAAAAAGCTACAAGTCGTAATTAATCAATAAATAAATCAAAAGATCATTGTGTTCTAATAATTTTAGAGATAGACAAAAAGCCTAGTTTTTCTTAAAGTAAAGTACCAAGGTGGTCCTTGTTAATCATAGAAATTTATTATAATTTTTCTGGAATTTATTAACCAGTACAAATATTTTATAAAAATCAGTTTTCCTAAGTATACAGAAAATGAGTTTTGGTTTCATATGCCAAACTAGGGGCAAAACAGTAAATTAAATATTACAAAAATTATACTAAATTAGCTAACTTAACATAGTATCTAAAAACTATTTTTCCATAATTTTAGCAGTACTTTAAGTATTTTTAGAAAATCAAAAACAGCATTGGGCACAATAATTAATTATCTGCGTATTTTGTCCATGTATATAATTTGAACCAAAGTTCAAATACAGGACCCAAGGCCATGAATCAAGTCCAATATGACTTGTACAGGTCTTGAATGTGTGAAAACACATTTGAGCCCAAATATCCATGCTAGGCTTGGACACCAAATGGTTGCAGTAATTTAAATACAATAAAAATACAATTTGGTAAATAAAAATAAATATTATTATTTTAATAAGGTAAAATTTTACATAGTAACTATAAAAGTATGAATATTATCTTATATAAATAATTTACACTAAGCTAAGTAAAATACATATAGAAAATAATATATATATATATATATATAAATATAGGGATATTTATATATATAGGAAAATGCTCAACTATACATTATATATATATATACAAAATAATGTATACATATACAAATAATAGTATATATATATATATATATATATATATATATATATATATATATATATATATATATATATATATATATATATATATATAGTAATATATATATATACACAAGGAAATATATATACATAAATATATATGTATACATAATACATATATATATATATATATATACATAGAATAATAAAGTACAAGGGAATATAGTATATATACATATATACATAAGAAAAACAGTAAGTATATATATAAAAATACAGTATATATAATTATATATATATACAAATATATGTATATACATATATATATAAATATACATAAATAACAAAAGAAAAAGAAAAAGGAAAAAGAAAAGAAAAAGAAAAACAGAGGCAGGGCTCGAACCCAGCCTACAGAGCACGGGGGGGGGGGGGGGGTTGTTTAACACTGCAGCCGCTGGCCAGTGGGCCATTTTGGCCTGTCTGTTAGGATTAGAGTTAGGCTAGTTTTATTTAGGTTCGAATTAATATTATATAAAAAAAATAATAATAATCGATCCTGTGTCCGGACAGTTAGGGACACAGGTTTCTACGGGTCCGTGCTATGCACGACACGTACGAACGCTAAAACGTGTGTCCATACACTGGACTAGTGTCCTCGTGTCCTGGCGAACCACATACGTGGATTCAGGACACGGACGATACGAAAAGACCCCCGTTACTCACGTGTCCGGTCGTTTGGAGGGGGTTTAAGTGCCCTGGACGGCGGAGGAGACGTCGGAGCGGTGGCGATCGACTCAGCTCGCTGCGGCGAACTCGTCGACGGCGGTGGCTTGCGGTGAAGGTTGCTGTGGAGTGGTGGATGAGTCTCGCCGGAGTTAGGGTTTAGGTCTAAGCTCGTCGGGGAAGAAAGGGGGCAGTGGAGCGTCGGTGGTGGTCGGGGGGTCGTTCTAGGGTTAGGGCTGAGTCTAGGGTTTCGTTTTATAGGGAAGGGAGGTCGGTCGGTCGCCGGGAAAGACGAAAAATATCGGGGTCGATCGTCGGCGACGTGGCGGTGAGACGTGGGGGAGGAGAGAGAAGGTCGTGGGGTCTTTCAGGTTTAGGTCCCTAGAGTTTAGGAAATTGCACTATGGTCCTAGCAATTGTTAAATGCAAATTTAATTTGCATTCCACACTCTGAGACATTTCAATAATTGCATACTGCCATTGCAACAATTCAAATAATTACAAAACTTTATTAAGACAATTATAATAATTGCAAAGCACTTTTAAAACAATTCAGAAAATTATAAAATGCTTTTAAAACTTTTAAATAAATTACAAAATGATATTTTTTTTGTATTTAAAACTCATTAAAATTCATTTAAAAATTCTAGAAAATTCCTAAAATCATATTAAATTATTTTAAAACCAATAATGACATTTAATAATTAATTAACACTAGTTTAACAAATTTTGAAAAAATCAGGGGTTGACAAGTCTTCCCTCCTTGAAAAAATTTTGTCCTCGAAATTCACAAGGATTGAAGACCCGACAATATTCTAACATAGCAAGCAATGCAACAAATGACTAAGGCTACGATCAAAACTAACCTCCCAAAACCTGTTCCGGCTCCGGCTCAAGGACTAGGCTATAAGTCTTCCCCTGGGGTTCCTTGGCTACTGGGCAGTCCCGAATCTGATGGATGGCAGACCCACAAGCTAAACACTGACCCAACCTCTTCCTGCAGACGAGAGAGTCATGGCCTTGCCTCTTGCAGTATACACAAAAAGCTCCCTTCTGCTGCTGCTATCGGGGTCCCGGGGCTCTAACTGGCTGGATCGGGTGATGTGATGCAGGGGGATGGTAAGTCTGCTGGGGTGGCGTCGGTGCTCTCTGCTGGAAAGCCTGACGCTTAGACGGTCCCTCATGATGTACAGAAGCCGACCTTTTGCTAGACAGAAGACGCTCCTCAATACTCCGGGCCAACTCTAGGCTCTGGTAGTAGTCAGTCGTACCATTCGCCACTATAAGAATGCCAATGTCTGGAACTAGACCATGGCAAAACCTACGGGTCATCTCCTCTAGATCAGCAACTAGACTAGGAGCGAAACGGCTCAGGCGACTAAACTCTGCCGTATACTCATCAACAGAACGGTTCCCCTGCTGGATGTTCTGGAATCGTAGCCCCATGGCTACTCTAGCAGTGGTCGAGAAGAACTTCTTCTTGAACTGGGTCTTGAACTGGTCCCAAGTGGCTCTACCTCTCGCAAACAACGGCTCATTCCTGAACCAGACTCCTGCTAAGTCTATTAGCAGAAATCCCGCTGCCTCGACCTGAAGGTCATCCGGCATCCTAACTCCCAGAAGCTTCCTCTCTACTGAATCTAGCCAGTCATCAGCTACTACTATGCCCTCAGTCCCTGAGAACTCCTTGGGGTTCAGACCCATGAAGTCCTTGATCGTCTCCGCTTTCTGCCGTGGCTCTATAGGTGGTGGGACTACGGGACGTCCCTCAGAACGCTCCATGCTCTGGCGGAGTAGAGTAGTCTGCTCCTGATGGGTTGTTAGGAATCCCTGGATCAGTGTGAGCAGCTGGGTCCCGTCGAGTGTGACGGAAGCCTGGGTGGGTATAGTGATAGGGGGTGGTGGAAGTATCGGGGCCTGCTGGGACTGGGATATGGAAGGTGGTATCTGGGTCTGTGGATCTGTGGAGTGGGGGAATGTGGTAGGTGGAGGTGTATCAGTCAACTGGTCAGCTGACTGGATATGGAGGGCCCCATTCTCGGGGGTAACATACTGGGATGAACGAGTAAGCACCATCTAAATTATACATAAAAAGACTTATAAGGACTTATTTAAAGTAAGCAATCATATGCAAGAAAATCTAATTATAATAGCAAACATGTGACATATTTCCTATGTTGCAATCCTAGTATTACTCTAGGTGTTCTAAGCGTCTTTCCTAATGTTGTCTAATTACCTTAAGTTCCTAATTGCAGGCATGCTTGGTACAATAACGTAACCAAACAGTTTAGTCAGGACCTGCATGGGCCGCCAAAAAAACATGTCACGACCCGTTACCCAAATTGTTGGGCCGGGCCGAGCCATGTCCAGCCTACGCTTAAGATAAAGCACAGTAAGCTGTTCTAGAGATAACAAGATAAGACTAAATGTGCTAACAGTTCTATAAGTGAAGAAGAATCATAAATGCTCCAAACACAAAAGTCGTCGTATATAGTAAAATGTCCAAGTACAAGTGAACTGTAAAGTAAAACTGGATACATGTCCAGTTACAAAAAGATATAGTCTAATACATGTCTACTCTCAAAAGTCTAAGTAAACAAAAGACAACTAGGCGAGGTTCCCCGCAGGAACATCCTCGTAAAGCAGAGCCGGGTCCTCGGCAGTAACTCCATAATACGAATCACAGAGCAACTCCTCCTCAGTAAGTATACCTACAACGTTATCCTGTCAGGACGGGAGCAAGTACTGAATCTAGCAAACTAAGTATACGAAGCATGAACAAGAATGTAATAAACTGGAATCATGGCATATCATGGTTTAATTTGGTTATTTTATAGATAACCGCATGTAGTTTAAAAGTTTAAAACGGTAGCATGTACGTGAATCGGTCAATAGGTGATTCAGGATGTACTGTGGTACATATCAAGTTTTTCTGGTATGCACATACGTGCACGAACGGCATCGGTGTATATCCATACACAAACGCGATATCAGAACATACGGCAAGGGTACATATAGAATGTCACCGAGCACGGTAAATACATACGGAGAAGGGGGTCATGTTCACGTACAACACTAACAGTTTCCCCTTAACCCGTTATTTAAACATGTGAGAGATATGAGAACAGAAAAAACATGTGGAAGATACGAGAACGATATAAAGCATATAAGAGATATGAGATACTGTCCTAAACATGGTAGAGACTGAAAGTAATACAACATGTAAAGTTCTAACTTGCTACCTCAAGGATCAGCATTTAACATGGTTGGTAAGTCGCAGTTTATTGTTCTAGCAGTATGTGAAGTTCGTAGAAAGTACTTGCCTCTAGCAAAATAAGCTGCGATAAAAGTGCTATGGATGTCCGGTAACTCGTCACTGTAGAAGTAGATACAACAACTTAGTTTTACACTAAGCTAAAACACTAGGACACTAATTGGTGAAACACGACTTGTGACTGGGCACCTAGCCAAAATGATGACTTGGCATAGGAGACCAATGTGGGATGACACACTATGTTAACTAACTTTCTAGGGTCTTTACACTAGTGAGGGATGGGGTTCAACACGACTAAAACTCCAAATAACACAAAAAGCTACAAGTCGTAATTAATCAATAAATAAATCAAAAGATCATTGTGTTCTAACAATTTTAGAGATAGGCAAAAAGCCTAGTTTTTCTTAAAGTAAAGTACCAAGGTGGTCCTTGTTAATCATAGAAATTTATTATAATTTTTCTGGAATTTATTAACCAGTACAAATATTTTATAAAAATCAGTTTTCCTAAGTATACAGAAAATGAGTTTTGATTTCATATGCCAAACTAGGGGCAAAACAGTAAATTAAATATTACAAAAATTATACTAAATTATCTAACTTAACATAGTATCTAAAAACTATTTTTCCATAATTTTAGCAGTACTTTAAGTATTTTTAGAAAATCAAAAACAACATTGCACACAATAATTAATTATCTGCGTATTTTGTCCATGTATATAATTTGAACCGGAGTTCAAATACAGGACCCAAGGCCATGAATCAAGTCCAATATGACTTGTACAGGTCTTGAATGTGTGAAAACACATTTGAGCCCAAATACCCATGCTAGACTTGGACACCAAATGGTTGCAGTAATTTAAATACAATAAAAATACAATTTAGTAAATAAAAATAAAAATAAATATTATTATTTTAATAAGGTAAAATTTTACATAGTAACTATAAAAGTATGAATATTATCTTATATAAATAATTTACACTAAGCTAAGTAAAATACATATAGGAAATAATATATATATATATATATATATAAAAATATAGGGATATTTATATATATAGGAAATGCTCAACTATACATTATATATATATATATACAAAATAATGTATACATATACAAATAATAGTATATATATATAGTAATATATATATATACACAAGGAAATATATATACATAAATATATATGTATACATAATACATACATATATATATATATATATATATATATATATATATATATATATATATATATATATATATATATATATATATATATATATATATACATAGAATAATAAAATACAAGGGAATATAGTATATATACATATATACATAAGAAAAACAGTAAGTATATATATAAAAATACAGTATATATAATTATATATATATATATACAAATATATGTATATACATATATATATATAAATATACATAAATAACAAAAGAAAAAGAAAAAGAAAAAGGAAAAAGAAAAGAAAAGGAAAACAGAGGCAGGGCTCGAACCCAGCCTACAGAGCGCGGGGGGGGGGGGGGGGGGGGGGGGGGGGGTTTAACACTGCAGCCGCTGGCCAGTGGGCCATTTTGGCCTGTCTGTTAGGATTAGAGTTAGGCTAGTTTTATTTAGGTTCGAATTAATATTATATAAAAAAAATAATAATAATCGATCCTGTGTCCGGACAGTTAGGGACACAGGTTTCTACGTGTCCGTGCTATGCACGACACGTACGAACGCTAAAACGTGTGTCCATACACTGGACTAGTGTCCTCGTGTCCTGGCGAACCACATACGTGGATTCAGGACACGGACGATACGAAAAGACCCCCGTTACTCACGTGTCCGGTCGTTTGGAGGGGGTTTAAGTGCCCTGGACGGCGGAGGAGACGTCGGGCGGTGGCGGAGTGGTGGCGATCGACTCAGCTCGCTGCGGCGAACTCGTCGACGGCGGTGGCTTGCGGTGAAGGTCGCTGTGGAGTGGTGGATGAGTCTCGCCGGAGTTAGGGTTTAGGTCTAAGCTCGTCGGGGAAGAAAGGGGGCAGTGGAGCGTCGGTGGTGGTCGGGGGGTCGTTCTAGGGTTAGGGCTGAGTCTAGGGTTTCGTTTTATAGGGAAGGGAGGTCGGTCGGTCGCCGGGAAAGACGAAAAATATCGGGGTCGATCGTCGGCGACGTGGCGGTGAGACGTGGGGGAGGAGAGAGAAGGTCGTGGGGTCTTTTAGGTTTAGGTCCCTAGAGTTTAGGAAATTGCACTATGGTCTTAGCAATTGTTAAATGCAAATTTAATTTGCATTCCACTCTCTGAGACATTTCAATAATTGCATACTGCCATTGCAACAATTCAAATAATTACAAAACTTTATTAAGACAATTATAATAATTGCAAAGCACTTTTAAAACAATTCAAAAAATTACAAAATGCTTTTAAAACTTTTAAATAAATTACAAAATGATATTTTTTTGTATTTAAAACTCATTAAAATTCATTTAAAAATTCTAGAAAATTCCTAAAATCATATTAAATTATTTTAAAACCAATAATGACATTTAATAATTAATTAACACTAGTTTAACAAATTTTGAAAAAATCAGGGGTTGACACTTAGGGTTTCAAGCGAGTGTGAGGACGACGAGAGACAAGGACATGGAGAGCCGAGGACAGCGAGACGTGGACGCGAGACGAAGACGGACGAGAGATCCGACGATGATCCGACGATGACGATAGAGAGACGAGGACGGCCGTGATCCAAACATCGTGATCCCGTCGGTGATCTCAGACGAGATCCCGCGTTGTGAGGAGGCGAGGTTTTAGTTCCCGCCAGAGAATTTGATAGAGGGAATTGTGAAAAAAAAGGAAAGAGAAAGGATATGTGACAAGGAACTTGTATGCTTTTTGCTAAATACACGTGAAAAGCATGTGATTTAATTTGTGTTAAAGTTTCATTTGGAATGGTTTGGGTGCGTTCCAGAATAAATAATTTTTATTAAAATAAAAAATAAAATATTTGGAACGCTTTTTTATTTTGGCACTGTTTTTGTCCGTTCCATAACCTAGGTACGGTAAATAAGTGTTCCAGATTGAAAAATGCCTAGTGTTCCAAAATGGCTATTTTGGTGTAGTGCATGTTTGGATTTTGGACACTCGTGTCTAAACTCTTTTTGACCTTGATTTCATTTCCTGATTACATCCAAATTCTTTGTGATTAGTCGTGCCTAGATGATTGGCATGATTAAGACAACTTGGGATTTCCTTGACCGTGATTTTAACGATCATAACTATACATTTTATCTTGCCTCAAACTCGGGCCTAAAATTTTTGACTTTCAATCATGACTCACTAGTGTGACTACGAAATTATTCGTGTTAGAATTGAACATGCTTGACTTTCAACCGTGCCTAATTGACTTGGGTTCCTTCCTAAATTGTGCTTTTAGGACCTTGATTTCGAATTCATGATTTATCGTCTTTCACAACTGAACTTGGATCTTGATCGTGCTTATGTGACCTATAATCTAATTTCATCGAGCTGAAATCCTGTTAATCAAAATTTTGACTTGATTGTAATCGGACGAAGCTCAAGTTTGATTTCGTTATCATACCTCTATCGTGTCAAGTGAACTTAGACTATTTCCAATTTTAATCACGTTCGAACTTGGATCGTATTTCAGGATTTTATTAATCATACTCCTTAATCTTTGATCGGGCCTATAAGACCTTGACTTTGATTTTTTGTTTGTGTCTGAAATTTTATCTCAACCAGGCCAAACCTTATTTTGGTCATGGTTAGCTTTTTATCTTGATCGAGCCTGTACGACTTTCGGGTTGATTTCCATCAAACTAAGTCCTATGGATCACCCCGTACTTGAACTTTATGTATATCTTCGATTCTCTTAATCGTCTCTAAAATCGTGCCCCAATGACTTGACTTATTTTGAAATTATGCACATATGATTTTGTTCGTATCATGATTATATCGTGCCAAATCCCTCATCGTGTCTGAACAATTTTAAATTGATTTTCTTGATCGTGCGAAACTCGTCATTCTTGGATCGTGTCTAAAATATTGCCTAAATCTTCTATCATGTTTTAATCCCACTACCAACCTTTAATTTCGAGGACGAAATTTTTATAAGGTGGGTAGGATGTAAGCCCCCTAAATTTACGGAATTTATTTTCAAATTTTCCAAATAATTTATTCTCAATAATTAATTTTGATTTAATTAATTTTGATCATTAAATGCTCTTTACCGTGACTAGGAATTCTAGAGCATCAGGGATGCCAGTCTCTGGAAACTTCCTTCTTGGAGTTTGTAGTAGACGAGATTATCTTCACATTGATATTTCGTGTCCCACTCGAACTTGTTCCTTGTACTCTTTTTGCTTCGCACAAGTTCGGGTCAATTTAGACCATTTAATTATTAATTGATTTTCCACCGTTTTTCTTGATCATCATATGCACGTTACCGTGACTTTTAATTTAGGAGCACCAGACCAGTCATTTTCTCAGAACTAACTTGTTATGCCTGATCTACTCGAGATGCTCTTCATCCATGACCTTCGTGTCCTACTCAGACACACCATCTTGTGCTTTATTTTCTTCGCACAACTTTCGGGTCAATTTAGGCCAATTAATTATCCACCGTAATTTGTGACCTGACTTTCAATTTAATTTTGGGACCCGACATCGATCCAACATAGTCGACCCAAAATATAGACATGGCCCACATTGAGCCTACTACCCGCCTGACACTTGTGTCCCATTTCTTTGATCCCCCACATGTTACTTATTTACCCATGATCATAAATACCTATTATTAATTTATTTATTGCACCTAGTCCATTTTGGCCCAACCCGGCTCCACTGAACCCAACCCCAGCTCCATGTTACCCTCCATCATGACTGCCCATACCCCCCACTGATATTTTTCTTCTACTCTAAATATCCCTCTTTATGTATAAATATGTAATTCTCTCTCCTTGTATATATATATACACACACATATATATATATATATATATATAATATTATCTCTCTCTATCTCATCAGTCATACCTTACCCCTCTCTCTTTACAGCACACACGACCCCTTCCCCTCATGTACAGCCGAACACCCCCTCTACTTTCCTTCACCACAAAGTAATCTCTCTCTCTTCATTTCACTCTTTTCTTTTGAAGCTTCTTCTTCCTCAAGGAAACCAATTCTAGGTATGCTCATTAACCCCCATTAATTTCGTCTCTTGCATTTATTCCTTCACAATAAATGTAGAGGAGATCATTCTCCACATTATGACCATAGCTTTTATAGATTTTCCTAAAAACCTACTTTAAGGATTTATTAGGGGTTTTCCTTTTTAGAGAGGAATATATACATATATGTGTATATATATATATATATATATATATATATATATATATATATATATGTATGTATGTATGTATGTATGTATTGTGTGTGTGTAGAGGAGAGTGGTGGTGGTGGTGGTGTCATGAGAGAGTGTGTGTTTTAGTTGTGTGTTTGAGAGTCTATATATATATATATAGGGAGGGAATGAAGAGAATAATAAGTAGCAGCAGCAGCTTCTGCAGTAGCAGCAGCAACAGCATTAGCCATAGCAGCAGCAGCAGCATTAGCCATAGCACTGGCAGCAGCAGTAGCATTAGCCATAGCACTGGCAGCAGCAGCAGTTAGCAGGAATAGCAGTAGGAGCAGCAGTATAAGGAGAAGAAGACGGAGAATAAGAAGAAGGTGTAACACCCAGTTTCTAAAATGAGGGTAATTTTAAAATTTTATATTTTAATTTATTTAATTATGATATTTAAATAATAATATAATTTTTAATAATTTTTTAATCATTTTAAAACTATTTAAATTATGACTTATGATTTTGATGATTGACTAGTGTAACCCTAGAGTTTGCTGAGCCTAGAGACTAACCATGACCAAGGGAGCCTAGTCATGTGATTAGGATGGCTAATTATAACTTTTTAGCCTAGGGATATTTTGGTCATTTTGGCAATTTTGTGAAATTGTAAATTGTGTAAATTAAATATGTGCTAGTTAATTACTTAAGACTTGACCTAGAAGTTAGCCTAATCTAAATGTTAGTCATGACTATAGAGACTAAGTTAGAGGGTTTCAACTAAGTAATCAAACTAGATTAATATCTAGATATTTGTTAGTAGGATATTTTAGGATAAAGGTTAAGAAAGGTTACTTTAATTGTGAGCCTTTAGATTGTCTTGAATTTGTTGGAGAAGCCTTGACCACTCATCCTAAACCCTAACCCTAACTATTATGACCAGCCAAGAGACCCCCCTTGCCTATATAATGTCTCTATGGGGATTTGTGCCTCTTTCTTTAATAGTTCTTCATTTCTTAAGGAAATAGGTAAGCCTTCTTTAATTCCTTCCTAGTTTAATCAATAGGACTCCTTTTTGATTGGAATTTCTTCCGACATGATCTAATTAATGTTTTCTTGCTGATGGTGAAGTCAAATCTCAGATTGGCATCAATTTGGGGATTTGGGGTGGCTTTGAAGAACTCCTTGGAAGAGACTTTTTGTGTGAAGAACAACCCATAGGTACATTCTATTCCACCCATTAAAACTAGGTTTAAATTGCATATTCATCTAGCCCTAGGTGTCCTGATTATGTAGGTATAGGGTTTCCCAAGTTTCGTGTCCTGTATGTGTCCGTATCGGACACGTATCAGTGATAGGCACAGGTGTTCGACGAAATGCCACAAAGGGCATTTCGTTCGAATTTTCAATTTGTGTTTGAATAGGAATTTAGGTTTTTGTGTCGCTTACACAAATTTGATACACTGAGGTAGTTTTTGTGTCATGTCGTGTCGATATGGACACGTGCACACACGGGTACACGCGCGCGTGCACAAGTACTGTAGCTCTCCTGCTGTCAGCGTGCTCGTGCGGGCTGCCCGAGGCACGTGGGCGCGTGCCATTGGACGTGGAGCTTGGGGCAGTGTCTGACACGACACTCCCCAAGTCTCGTGTCACTTGGTGGCGTGTCGTGTGCGTGCGGACACGTGCACAGGCCAACCGAGCTCGTGCAGTCTCGTGTGCAAGTGTGCAATGGTCTGGATACTTGTGTCTATGTGTGTAGGACACGATACTAAGTGTATGACACGTGCACACATTTGATGTTATTTATCAACCTAAATTCCATTGGTTAGTGGTTGATTTATTTGTCAAATGGGAATTTCCCTATTTTTCTGATACAGTCTGTATCAGTAAATTGAATCACTGTTTTCTCCCTGTTTCGAATTTGTATTTATGAATTAATATCATGTATATTGTGATGATTTTAATTACTACACATTAATGTCAAGTTTAGGACTAAGGGGTTTCAATTGTGATTGAATTATGGTTTATCAGTTCGAATTCAGAGGAGGGGATTACTGTGGAATCTCTGATACTCCTTGAGATGAACTGACCACATGAAAACCTGAGACTTCACTTAGAAATCTACTGTTTGGATGATAAACTGAAATTGCATTACCTGTCATTGATTTATAATGTGGGGGAAATCATGAGTACCACAGTAATGGTTCACTCAGTTCACTGTCTTATTTTGTTCCTGTCAACACACTCTATATCCTGATGAGACACACACAGGTACACCCTTTCACTGTCACTTGAGTTTAATCTTGAGTTCACATGTAATCCCTAGGATTTCAATGATAAACTGTAACCTCATATGTTTTAATTAGACTTTAGTTATAGTATTCCTGAGATTTAGGAATTAGTTAACTGTTTTAATGTTAAAACTAAAATGGTTAAACTGAAATGAGACTGGGAATGGTTTTTGGATTCTGAAAGTTTTCTGATTTAAATTCCTATTTCTTTTCTATTTAGCTAATGGGTGAATTGCCTATTGAATGTTCCTATGAACTGATTGTTTGCTTTTGACTCACTGTTAAAATAAACTGAGTTTCAATCTTTGAAAAACCTGAGAAATAGCATGTGTTGAATCCTGAAATTATAGGAATGTGAATTGTTTGTAAAATGGAATAGATTTAACTGAGATTCAAGTAAGGGTTGCACTGAAATTTCAATGTGATAACATGAGATGTTAACTGAGATTGTTCTTCTCTTAATTAAACCTGAGATTGTTGGGGGTTAATGATTGATCTCCTTTCCTTTTTTCCTTCTCATAAAATCTGAACTGTACATGAAAAACCTGAGAACAATTAGCTCTACACACCTCTATGTGACACATGACCCACACACACAAAATCCCTTTTTACTGCCACACACAAGTTACTATAACACACACATACACATTATAAATTCCATTTTTCCCTCAACACTCACATTCTCTCACACTCACATTATATCACAATTTCACTCTTAGCTCACACCATTACACACACACACATTATATATTTTCCTTTATATATATATATATATATATATATATATATATATATATATATATATATATATATATATATATATATATATATATATTTTCTAATCTATTTTACATGTGTATTTACATGTATATACATGTATGTGTGTTTACATATATATATTATGTGGGTGATAGTTATACTAGCCTATGTGTAATGTGTAGTAGGTTGTGAGGTAGGATTTCATTTAGCCTAGGTATTTGGCCTATGGCATGTGTGTATCACTAGGATAGGTGACTTGTGTGGTTTTTAGCTAGTTGACCTAGAATTGACTGGTTAAGCCTAGATTTGACCAACCTAGACTAGTTTGACCAAGTTTAACCTCGTTTGACCTAGTTTGACTTATTTAGACTAGAACTGACCTAGTTTGACTGTTAGGGTTGACTAGAGTTGACCAAAGGTTGACTTTAGCCTAGATTGACCCCAAACTTCATGTAGATG
This sequence comes from Iris pallida, assembly GCA_029216955.1. NCBI lineage: Eukaryota > Viridiplantae > Streptophyta > Magnoliopsida > Asparagales > Iridaceae > Iris > Iris pallida. The sequence continues at coordinate 9,292,547 of JANAVB010043418.1, read as the reverse complement.
CATTGTAGCAGTCTATTTCCTTATTTTAGATTTCTTGTGACTTGTACTGTTCTATAGGAGACAGACACCACTCCTCGGACAGTATATTCTCTTCGGACGTTCAGGATACCAGCCGAGTACATTCTCTGATCATTTCATATCTTGTTTAGAATTATTTTCCTGCTTTAAATTACTTTACTTGATACTGTCACGTTGGTCACACGGATTGGTACTATATGGATCTTTTCATGAGATGTTATCCCACTTGGGAGCATCGGATACTGCATGTTTTGTGCGTTTCACGAATCATCACGTATCTCTATGCTTCCTCTGATTCACGAATCGCTTGTGACACATGTACTTTCATGTTCACAGAGCCATCATGAATCACCTTTACGTATCACTCATTTTATGAGCCATGTGAAGTTTTACGAATCTTAACATAACTTGAACAGATCTTTGTGTATCGATTGGGGTTGGGGGAGTAGAAATAGACATGTGAATATTATCCAAGTAGCTGTAGTCATGAATCACTCTCTTAGCTGTAGTCATGAATCTCCTATGCCATTCACATGTTTATATTTTACTCTGACTCACTAGTCACTATTAATTCTCTATGTATAGTAGATATTTCTATTACAGTTCTCTCTCTGTTTATATACTGTATTTCTTCAGTTCATGTATCTTACTTTACTGCATGATTATATTTTCTAACCTGCTATGATCTGTTGAGATGTACTGTACTCGCTCCTGTCCTGACTGGACCTGTTGAAAATATTATAGAGGATGAGAAGGAAGCCCTATGTACCACCTATTACGGAGCAGGTTTAGACGACACCTGTGACCTGGTTCCTCTGGAGGATCCAGCTGCAGTACAGGATGCTACTCCCAGAGTCTAGGCTAGATAGCTAGGCTTTAGTTTTCTTTCAGCTTTGTTATTTGATTTTCAGTTGTTCTTCTGAGATGTTGTTATATTTAGAGACTCATATTGAGCTGGATGTTCTTGAGTTGTTATCTTAGACACTTAGATTTGCTCTCTCTCTCTCTCACATTTGCATTACATTGTGGTTTTGATCTCTCTATCTACCTTTACTATCCTGTATCTGCCTTAGATGTGATTGAGACTGTTCTGTTATGTCACCTCCATTCGGAGCGTATATACTGTACAGGTACCTTTATATTGTTAGATGATTGACCTAGGACAGCGTTCTACTGCCGACACCGCGACGTAGGCTGGGCGTTGTTACGTTCTCGTACCCTCACAGTGGGTACGGGTCGTGACAGAAGGAGACGAAGAATAAGGAGAAGAAGACGGAGAATAAGAAGAAGAAGAAGGAGACGGAGAATAAGGAGAAGAAGACGAAAAATAAGAAGAAGAATAAGACGGAGAATAAGGAGAAGGAGACGGAGAATAAGAAGAATAAGACGGAGAATAAGAAGAAGAATAAGACGGAGAATAAGGAGAAAAAGACGAAGAATAAGAAGAAGAATAAGATGGAGAATAAGGAGAAGGAGACGGAGAATAAGGAGAAGAAGACGGAGAATAAAAAGAAGAATAAGACGGAGAATAAGGAGAAGGAGAAGGAGAATAAGGAGAAGAAAAATAAGAAGAAGAATAAGACGGAGAATAAGGAGAAGAAGAATAAGAAGAAGAATAAGATGGAGAATAAGGAGAAGGAGAAGGGAATGTAGAAAATCAAATTAGAGAGGGTTTATGAGTGAGTCAAATTTAGTGAAAGGGTAAATTAAGATATTGGCCTACGGCCAAGATATGGGTTTCGGAGTTCAAGATGGACTCGGATATGAGTTGTAAGGGTTGGTAATGGTTAAGAATAGTCGCCTAGACCTAGTCTTGACCTAGGATTGACCTAGGGTTGACCTAGAGTTGACCGAAGTTGACCCGTTGACCAAAAGTCAACTGTAAGTCAACTTTCGACCTAGTTGATATGGGTTGACTTCCAATGTTCTCCTATGACCAAGGTTGACCTAACTAGACTGATCTTGACCTAGAATGACATAATAGGATTTAATTTGATTTGACTTTACTTCCTAAAAATATTATTGACACGTCTTGTTATCTATAGGTCCTCGAGGCACTGTTCTAGGACTCAGTTAACATATTCTACCAGATCGCAGGCGAGTACATTCTCTGATAACTTTTTTTCAATTTATGATAACTGTTATGATTCATGTACTTAGTGTAGATATGCTCATTCCTGACACATGGTTCTCACGGATTGGTATTCCTGGATCTCGACGAGAGATGTTGCTCCTTGTTAGCTTGGGATGTATTGTGCAAGCTCCCTTGTAGCTCTTGCGCAATATGTGGTCACTGATTCTAGAAAAGACTTGCTCCCTTCTCATAGAATCCCGTGCAGTGAAGTGTCCTGTTTGGATCCATTCTACCAGTTGGGGGTGGGGGAGGAGTAGCGTATGCCTGTGATCAAATCCATCTTGCATTCTTGAATAGTGTTAGTTATATACCGCACTTATGACTAGCCAGGCCAGTTCTTTACAGGTTTCCAAGCCAGTCACAAGCTGAAACTACTACTCACACACATTGGATAGATGGCTTACCCTGATTTGTGCACATACCATAATCAGTTCTACTTTCCTGTTCTAGCTCTAGCTCTACAGCTTACCATGCCATGATACATATATGTACACTCCATGATTTTATTGTATATGCTCTATTTACAGTCTTATGGCTTTTATTCTATCTTGAGATCTGTTATGAGATATATGTACTCGTTCCATCCTGACTGGATATGTTGACAAAATTTTAGTAGTAGTTGTGCCCTCAGTATTGGACTTCATGATGTGGCTAGCTGAGGTGGATCTCACTATTCTTCTATGTGAGTTGCCTGGTAGTTATCCTTAGTTAGTTTTGTTGTTCCTTCTTTATTTTTCTGTATTAGGATCATTGTAGATTCTAGTTGTTCTAGTGATATTGTTATTATTTCTTGTCTTAGCTTTCTTAGTTTTTATGATGTGACATGAGTACATTTCTAGTTATGGATCTTTAGATGTTGTAGTTAGTATAGTATACTTGACAGCGCTCTACCGCCGATACTGTGGCATAGGTTGGGCGTAGCCCACGTATTCGTACCCGTATATCCGGGTGCGGGTCGTGACAGCTGAGGACCTGCATACTGGACTTTGGCGGATCATGGGAGAGCCATCTGCACTTGGTAGAGTTTTCATACAACAACAGCTACCAAGCCAGCATCGGTACGTCTCCTTTCGAGGCACTATATGGACGACGATGCCGTACACCGCTCTTTTGGGACGATGTTGGGGACAGAGTAATGTTTGGGCCAGAGATGATCACGGATGCAGCAGAGAAGGTCGGGATGATCAGAGACAGGCTCAGAGTAGCTCAGGACAGGCAGAAATACTGGGCTGATGCTAGTCGCAGACCGATGGAGTTCGCAGACGGTGATATGGTGCTAGTGAAGATATCACCTACTAGAGGGATGATCCGGTTCGGACGAGGAGGGAAGCTGAGCCCCAGATACATCGGGCCGTTCGAGATACTTGGCAAAATTGGAGAGGTAGCTTACATGGTGGCACTTCCACCCAACCTAGCAGGAGTTCACGATGTCTTTTACGTATCCCAGCTGAGGAGATATGTTCCGGACCCCAGTCATGTGCTAGATCATTCAGAGTTGGAGGTCGGACCGAGCCTTACAGTTACTGAGCAACCAGTGGAGATATTAGACAGGAGAGAGAAGAGGCTGAGGAACAAGGTTATATCCTTAGTACGAGTAGCTTGGAGCCGTCACTGTCCGGGTGAATCTACTTGGAAGAGGCAGTCGGACATGAGGGAGAGATACCCTTACTTGTTCGATCCAACCGCTGCGAGGGAACCACCCGTTCCCGCTTGATACCTTAGAGGTTAGTTTCGATCGTAGCCTTAGTCATTTGTTGCATTGCTTGCTATGTTAGAATATCGTAGGATCTTCAATCCTTGTGAATTTCGAGGACAAAATTTTTCAAGGAGGAAACACTTGTCAGCCCCTATTTTTCAAAATTAATTAAATTAGAATTAATTAGTTGCTAATGACCTGTTAAGCATTAAAATAATTTATTATGATTTTTAGAATTTTTTCTAGAATTTTTAAATGATTTTTAAATGAGTTTTAATAGCTAAAATACCATTTTGCAATTTATTAAAATATTTTAAGGTAGCTTTACAATTTATTAAAATATCTTAATAGCAGTTTGTAATATTTTGAATTGTTTAGAAGTCAGTTTATAATTAGTTATTTATTTTAAGTGCGGGATGCAAATTTTATTTTGCATTTAGTCTTGGATAGGGTCTTTATGCAAATTCCTAATTCCTAGGGGCCTTACTGAAAATCGACCGTCCCCCCCCCCCCCCCCCCCCACGTACTCACCTACCCCCGACGACCGCTGGTCAGCTGCCCCCGCCATTTTCGGCCAGCCCGATGCCCCAACCGACCTCCTCTTCCTATAAAATGAAACCCCAGACCCTAAGCCCTAACCCTAGCTCGCCGTCGACCCCCTACAGACCCCCTTCCTCCCCATTTTCGTTCGCCTAAACCCTAACTCCGGCCATCCACCCAACGCCAACTTTTCGACGACGATCACCCCCATCCACCACCACCAAATGATACGCCACGCCGAGCTGGACGCAGCACCACCCGAGCGCCACGTCCACGTCAACTCCTCCGCCGTCCAGCATCCTCGAACCCCCCCAGCTCGCCGGACACGTAAGTAGCAGTGTGAAAACCGTGTCGTACGTGTCTCGTACACACGTATATGGTTCGCCCGGACATGAGGATCCTAGCCCAGTGCTCGGACACGCGAGACTAGAATCGTACGTGTCGTGCTAGCCTAAGACACGTAGACTCTTGTGTCCTTAACTGTCAGGACACATGATTGTTTTATCGGGTTATAATATACCAACCTAAAACCTAAATATAACTAAACTAAACCCTGACCCTAACACAAAGTGCGGGCTGACCCCCTGGCCAGCCCGACTGAGCCCGAGACCCCGACCCCCTGGGCCGAGTTCGACCCTCCCCCCCCCCCCCCCCCGCGCTGTTGTTTGTTTTCCTTTTTCTTTTTCTTTTTGTTTTTGTTTTTGTTTTTGTTTTATTTTATGTTATATATATATATATATATATATATATATATATATATATATATATATATATATATATATATATATATATATATATATATATATATATATACATATTTTTTTTATATATATATTATAAATATATATATAATATATATATTTATACATATATGTATATATGTATATACATATATATATATTATAAATATATATATAAATATATATATTTATACATATATGTATATATGTATTTTTGTATATATATATTTTATTATATATATATATATATATATATATATATATATATATATATATATATATATATATATATATATATATATATATATATATATATATATATATATATATATATATATATATATATATATTTTATATAAAAAAAAAAAAATATATATATATATATATATATTTTATATATATATATATATATATATATATATATATATATATATATATATATATATATATATATATATATATATATATAATATATATATATATATACTGTTATATACGTATATGTACAGTATTTATATATATAAATATATATTCTATATTTAGCATTTTAATGTATGAGTGTATATATATATATGTATTTATACATATATATATATATATATATATATATATATATATATATATATATATATATATATATATATATATATATATATATATATATATAATATATATATATATATAGATATATATATATATATATATATGCATATGTGTATATGTATTTTGTGTATATATATGTATACTATTATATATATATATTATATTTACTATTATCATATATATTTACTATTATTTATATATATTATATATTTATATATATATATACTTCCTTACACACACACACACACATATATATATATATATATATATATATATATATATATATATATATATATATATATATGTATATGTATACATACATACATAATTGTTTAGCCTATATAATTTACGTAATATTGTACATATGTTATACTTTAATATACGTAAATACACTTGTCATATTTATATGACTACTATGTACAATTTCACATAGTTAAAATATTAGTATTTATTATGTACTTTTACCTCTTTATATTTTTTTGTATTTTAATTACTGCAACCATTTGGTATCCAAGCCTAGCATGGGTTTTTGGGCTCCAATGTGTTTTCACACATTCAAGATCTGTACAAGTCATATTGGACTTGATTCATGGCCTTGAGTCCTGTATTTGAACTCTGGTTCAAATTATGTACATGGACAAAATACGCGGATAATTAATTATTTAATTTCAGATTGTATACCATGCTGTTATTGAATTTCTAGAAATACTTTTATTGCTGTTAAAATTCTACAAAAATAGTATTTAGATACTATGTTAATTTAGCTAATTTATTATAATTTTTATAGTATTTAATTTACAGTTTTGCCACTATTTTGGCATATGAAACCAGAACTCACTTTCTGTGTACTTATTAAAACTGATTTTTATAAAATACATGTACTCGTTAATAAATTCTAAAAAAATTATAATAAATTTCTATAATTAACAAGGATCATTTTGGAACTTTATTTTATATAAAATGGAGCTTTTTGTCTATCTCAAAAATTATTGGAACATAATGTACAGTTGATTTATTTATTGAATAATTACGACTTGCAACTTTTTGTGTTATTTTGAGTTATAGCCGTATTGAACCTCACCCCACACTAGTGTGAAGACCCTAGAAAGTTAGTTATAGTATTGAGTCACCCTACATTGGTCTTTTATGCTAAAGTCATCATTTTGGCTAGGTGCCCGGTCACAAGTCGTGTTGTACCACTAGTGTCTTAGTGTTTAACTTAGAATAAAAACTAAGTTTATGTGTTATTTCTACAGTGACGAGTTACCAGGCATCTATAGCATTCTTATCGCTGCTTTGCTTTGCTAGAGGCAAGTACTTTCTACGAACTTTACATACTGCTATAACAATAAACTGCGATTTACCAACCATGTTAAATGCTGATCCTTGGGGTAGAAAGTTAAAACTTTACATGTTGTATTACTTTCAGTCTCTACCATATTTAGGACAGTATCTCAAATCTCTCACATGTTTAAATAATGGGTTAAGGGGAAACTGTTAATAGTGTACGTGATCATGACCCCCTTCTCCGTATGTATTTATCGCGCTCGGTGACATTCTATATGTGACCTTGCCGTATGTTCTGATCCCGCGTTTGTGTATGGATATACACCGATGCCGTTCGTGCACGTATGTGCATGCTAGAAAACTTAATATGTACCGCTGTACATCCTATTCACCTATTGACCGATTCACGTACATACTACGGTTTTAAACTTTTAAACTATATGTTGTCATTTCTAAAAAGAACAAATTAAACCATGATATGCCATGATTTCAGTTTATTACATTCCTGTTCATGCTTCGTATATTTAGTTTGCTAGAATCAGTACTTGCTCCCGTTCTGACAGGATAACATTGTAGGTATCCTTACTGAGGAGGAGTTGCTCTGTGACCCATATTATGGAGATACTACCGAGGACCAGGCTTTACCTTACGACGATGTACCTGCGGGAAAACTCGTCTAGTTTGCGTAGTTGCTTGGGATATTTAGTGTAGTCATGTATTAGACTACGTATTTTATAACTGAACATGTATCCAGTTTTACATTTCAGACTTGTACTTGGACTTATTACTATATTAGACGACTTTTGTGTTTAGAGCATTTATGACTCTTATTTACTTATAGAACTGTTAGCACATTTAGTCTTATCTTGTTATCTCTAGAATAGCTTACTGCGCTTTATCTCAAGCGTAGGCTGGACATGACTCGGCCCGGCCCAACAATTTGGGTAGCAGGTCGTGACACCCTGGCAACGAGTGGGTTTCTTTTTGTTCTCCCACTTTATTGTAAAATTATTCTTTTGAGACATTTAGCCGACGAGCACGTATTAGCTCGGTTGCACATTTATTTACTATCTGCCTACGGGCTGTAATATGATTGACAAATCCTAGGGTTGATCATGTATTGACTAAAACTCTTGCTAGTCTTGACATTTTGTACAACTAGTTTCATGATCATCCGAATATATAATGTATGGGACGCCTTACTATTGTATATTTGGTGCTCTGACATCTTGTAACTGTTACTACTTGCTTGTGATTGAGACAATAGGCTTGTTCATGACCATAGGAGACTGTTGGCTTGTAGTTAAACCCTTATGTATCTAGACAGCCGTGACCGTATAGCTAGGTGGGTTGCACTTCAATATACGTAGCTGGCTATGTACGCCCCCGCTCTCCAGTATTCTGGTTCTGGGACGTTACATGGTTTTAGTGGTGGCCCATGCAGGTCTTGTAAATCAAGATATGTGAGGGTTTACCGAATAGATGTCTCAATCAGTATTCGTCCTTGATCTCTGCTCGTATCTTCAAATCCCTGAGAATCTTGACATGATCACATGCTTGTATCGTTGATCTGTCCTGGTCCTTCCTTATTGTTCCCTATGTCGTCTTCTTCAGCGGTATTGTTTATGGACTTACCTATCAGCAAGGCGGAGAACCTCCTGCGGACCAGCAGTAACCTGGAGATCAAGCCCAACATTCAGGAGTAGCCTCCAGAGTCATGCCTACCGAAGGGGAACCACCAGTTCAGCTCGTCCAGCCTGCGGAGCCTGACGATGGAACTTTGGTGGGTATCATCAGGTCACTATTAGCCTCCCAGGATCGTCGAGGAGATGCCTTGCACCAGACGGTGGCAGACGCTTTGACCAGAGGAGGTCATCAGGGTAATAGCGCGGCCAACAGCTTCAAGCGCTTGAACCCTCCCTTCTTCGACAGCAGTGAAGATGCGATCGCTGCAGATGCTTGGCTTCAGGACACAGAGGTGATTTTAGAAGCAGCTAGGACTCCAGAGAATGAGAAGGTGGCCGTAGTGCGCTTGCAGTTATTGGATCTTGCCCGCAGTTGGTGGACGGCGCAGGCCGTTGGATTAGTGGCACCCATTGCTTGGGCGGTATTCAGGAAGAGATTACAGACCAAGTATTTTGATGTTGTAGCTCGGTATGATCTACAGACGAGGTTCACCAATCTGAAGCAGATGGGCAGGACGGTCGATGGATATGCGGTCGAGTTTTCCAGGCTTAGTCGGTTTGCTCCCACCTTGGTGGCGACCGAGTTCGATAGAGCCCAATGGTTCCAGCAGGGGCTCCACCTAGAGATTTTATTGGCGGTGGAGCAATTTGAGCATCAGACTTTTGATGCAGTGTTGAGAGCAGCCCGGAGGCATGAATATACCTCCCAGAGGATCGTGGATAGGACCGGAGGTCGGAAGCGATCTCACGGCCAGATGAATCAGTCATCAGCACCAGCCCCGGCAGCCAGGACTTTGACCATTGGAGTTCCGAGGCGGGCGGCCTCAGTGACGTCGGTTCAGCATTCCACCCCAACACACCCTCAGCAGCAGAAGCAGAAGTAGTCTTCCGCAGTGGGATGTTCACACTTCGGGAAGCCAGGGCATGTGGTGTCAGAGTGTCGTAGAGCACAGGGTTTGTGCTTGGTTTGTGGTGCCCCGGACCACAGGGTTGGGAACTACCCGAACAGGGGGAGTTCATCGGCCTTCTCTAGTCCTTCAGTAAGAGGACCAAAACCATTCCAGTAGCAGCAGCAGCTGCAGTACCCGTTCCCGAGGCCATTGCCGACGCAGGCCCAGGCATTCCAGCAGCAGAGACCACAGCAGTATGCCCAAGCCCTGATCCAGAGCAGGCAGAGAAATTTTCAGCAGAGGGGACCCGCACCCAGAGGACATGGTCAAGTGCTGGCCTTGACTATGGGAGAAGAAGGATTAGCACCAGGAGAGGTAGTGGCAGGTACTATTTTCGTCAACACCTTTCCAACTTCAGTATTATTTGACTCTGGTGCATCGCATTCATTTATGTCTGCACGATTCGCGGCACGGGTAGGATTGGAGCCCGAGTCATTATCAGTAAGGCTCAATATACTTACTGGTAACGGACTTGTGGGAGTAGATAGAGTGTTTTCTTCGTGTCGGGTCGTAGTTAGCGGTAGAGAATTCCCTGCTATATTGATAGAGTTCCCGATGGCCGATTATGATGTGGTCATAGGGATGGATTGGTTGAGGGACCTGTATGCTAGAATAGACTGCCACATTGGCAGGGTTATTTTTAGCATTCCAGGCGAGCCAGAGTTTTTCTTCTCCCGAGGCGAAGTTGAACCTTCTCCACCAGTATTGCGGATGGCAGTAGCAGAAGCAGTTCAATTTCCCAGAGTAGTCGAAGAGTTTCCAGATGTTTTTCCAGAAGAGCTTCCAGGGATGCCGCCAGAGCGAGAGATCGAGTTTACCATCGACTTGATTCCCGGAATAGCCCCGGTGTCAGAGAGAGTCTATAGGATGGCGCCGTCAGAGCTAGAGATATTGTACAAGATGATTGAAGAACTCAGAACCAAGGGATTCATTCGTGCCAGTGGATCACCTTAGGGAGCCCCGATGCTTCTTGTGAAAAAGAAGGATGGTACGTCCAGATTATGTGTAGATTATCGTACCTTGAACTCGGTGACAATCAAGAACAGATACCCTCTCCCGAGGATAGATGACTTGTTTGATCAACTTAAGGGGGCAACAATATTCTCGAAGATCGATTTGCGATCAGGATACCATCAGATCAGAGTCAGAGAGCAGGACATCCCGAAGACAGCGTTCAGATTGAGGTATGGGCATTGGAAGTTCCTTGTATTGCCATTTGGAGCAACCAATGCGTCGACAGTATTCATGGACCTCATGAATTGTATCTTTATGCCTTATTTGGATCAGTTCGTGATTGTGTTCCTAGACGACATCCTGGTCTACAGTAAGAGTGAGGCGGAGCATGAGCAGCATCTTCGAGTTGTCCTCCAGATTCTCAGAGAGCACCAGTTGTATGCCAAGTTCAGTAAATGCGAGGTCTGGCTCGATCGCATTTTGTACTTGGGTCATATCATCACCAGAGGAGGAGTAGAAGTAGATCTCCAGAAGATCGTGGCCATTGAAACGTGGCCGGTACCTAGCACAGTGGCAGAAGTCCGTTGTTTTCTTGGATTGGCCGGTTACTACCGACGATTTGTTTCAGACTTTGCTCAAATTTCAGCGCCATTGACCCAGTTGACACGCAAGGATGTGCAGTTTACTTGGACACCAGAGTGCCAGGATTCTTTTGAGAGGTTGAAGCGAGGCTTGATGACGGCTCCTATTTTCACACTTCCAGATGGAACCGGAGGATTCTCGGTGTATCGTGATGCTTCGGGCAGAGGTTTAGGATGTGTTCTGATGCAGCATGGGAAGGTAATAGCTTATGCGTCATGACAACTTTGTGATCATGAGAGGAATTATCCAACCCATGACTTGGAGCTGGCAGCAGTAGTGTTTGCACTTAAGCTTTGGAGGCACTACTTGTATGGAGATAGGGTGGAGAGTTTTACTGACCACAAGAGCCTGAAGTATGTTTTCACCCAGAAGGATCTTAACATGCGTCAGAGGAGATGGCTCGAGCTTCTTGTGGATTATGATGTCAACTTACAGTATCACCCAGGGAAGGCCAATGTCGTTGCAGATGCATTGAGCAGGAGAGCCGGAGTTTATTTCCTAACAGTGCAACCAGAGCTGTTAGCAGATCTTCAGAAGATGGGTATAGAAGTTGTTCTCCCTTCCAGTATAGCATTGATGGCCAGCATGCAAGTTCAGTCCACTATAGTCGAGAGGATCCGGATGGCACAGTCAGCAGATTCCAAGCTTCGGCGACTCAGAGCAGAGTGTGAGGCAGGACGAAGACCAGAGTTATGTATCCATGAAGATGGTACACTTCGACATGGTAAGCGTCTTTGTGTACCCAGTGGAGATATCAGACAGAAGATCATGGCAGAGGCCCACAGTTCGCAGTATTCCATTCATCCCGGTAGCACGAAGATGTACCGTGATATCCGCCAACACTTTTGGTGGAATGGCATGAAGAGGGAGATAGCCCGGTTTGTCTCTCGTTGTTTAGTCTGCCAACAAGTTAAGGCTGAACATCAGAGACCAGCTGGACTACTTCAACCATTGCCAATTCCAGAGTGGAAATGGAAGCATACAACCATAGATTTTGTGACTGGATTGCCAAGATCCTCGGCAGGCAGAGACGCTATTTGGGTTGTCATAGACAGGCTCGCGAAGGTGGCTCACTTTCTCCCGTTCAGAGTTGGTCAGTCGACGGCTCAGCTAGCGGAGATGTATCTCCGGCAGATTGTCAGATTGCACGGTGTACCAGTCAGTATCATCTCGGACAGAGATTCCAGATTTACGTCGCACTTTTGGCGTAGCCTGCAAGAGAGTTTGGGGACTCGTCTCCAGTTCAGCTCAGCTTATCACCCGCAAACAGATGGTCAGTCAGAGCGTACCATTCAAACCTTGGAAGACATGTTGAGATCTTGTACACTCGACTTCGGTAGTTCGTGGGAAGATCACCTGCACCTAGTAGAGTTCTCGTACAACAACAGTTTCCAAGCTAGTATCCAGATGGCACCGTTCGAGGCACTGTATGGTAGGAAGTGCCAATCCCCGCTAGCATGAAATGAGAATTAAAACAGGATATTAAATGATTTTAACAGTGAAAAGGAATGGAATCCATTCTATAAGAAATTATATAATATATTTCTAACTTATGATTTATATACGAAACCGTGATCAGTTTCGAAAATAAATCCGGGTCGGGTTCGGGACTCGGGAACGAGTTCTGGTCTGGGTCAGCCAAAACAAAATCCATGATTATTTATTTTGAAATTAATAATTTTCTATTTAACTAATAATAATAATAATCTGGCAAAAATATTAATTTAGCAAACACACAATTTAATAATTCGAAAAATAACAAAACCGAATTTACGGGTTTCACACCCAGATGGAACATTGAGGTTTGAACACAGATTATGTGTGCCAAAAGGAGACTTAAGAACAGAAGTAATGTCAGAGGCACATAATTCTCAACATTCTATTCATCCAGGAAGTACAAAAATGTATAAAGATCTCAAACAAAATTTCTGGTGGCATGGAATGAAAAGAGAAGTTGCAAGATTTGTATCAAAATGTCTAGTGTGTCAGCAAGTGAATGCAGAGCACCAGAGGACGGCATGACTTCTTCAGCCTTTATCCATACCAAAATGGAAGTGGGACCATATTACCATGGACTTCATATCAGGACTTCCAAGGACTCAGAAGGCTAACAATGCTATTTGGGTTATTGTTGATAGACTTACAAAATCTGCTCGATTTCTACCATTTAGAGTGGGTCAATCAACTGAGATACTAGCTGATATATATATGAGACAAATTGTCAGTCAGCATGGAGTACCTGCAAGCATAGTGTCAGACAGAGACTCTCGGTTTACTTCAAAATTTTGGGGAAGCTTACAAGAAAGTCTCGGTACACGTTTAAAGTTTAGCTCAGTATATCACCCTCAAACAGATGGCCAATCAGAAAGAACTATTCAAACACTAGAAGACATGTTGAGAGCATGTACTCTTGATTTTGGAGGATCATGGGATGATCATCTGCATCTAATTGAATTCTCTTATAACAATAGTTATCATGTCAGCATTAAAATGACACCTTTTGAAGCTTTATATGGAAGAAAGTGTCGATCTCCTATATGTTGGAGTGACGTAGGTGAACGTCAGCTATTGGGTCCAGAAATGGTGATACAAACTATAGACAAGATTAAATCCATAAGGAGTCATCTTCAAGCAGCTCAAGATAGGTAAAAGATGTGGACAGATAAACATAGAAGATCTCTAGAATTTCAACCTGGTGATCATGTATTCTTAAAAATTTCACCATCTCGAGGAACAATCAGATTTGGAACTCGAGAAAAATTAAGCCCAAGGTACATTGGACCCTTTGATGTGATTGAAAGAATTTGAGAGGTATCATAGGTTGGCCTTACCTCCAACACTAGAAGGAATTCATGAAGTATTTCACATATCACAACTTCGAAGATATGTACCAGATCCAAGTCATATATTGGATCATTCGGAGATAACAGTGGGTGTAGGGTGTGAAAAATTGTGACACGCTGACATATGACTCAGCCAAAGCCATACGCTCAAGGCTATACGCTCAGCCAAAGCCATACGCTCAAGGCCATACGCTCAGCCAAAGCCGTACGCTCAGTGAATATTTTATTATTTCTTGAATGATAGCACAACATACATTTAATGGAGGATGAATCTGACACTTCGTCTTTCGTGCAAAGACAGCTGCCCTGTGAAGATTAACCATCGTATGGGTTTTCGAGAATTAATTTTGTCTCTTACGAGGACAGCTCATCAGCCATCATAAATGCACAGCCATCATTACTGTCATTTCTGACAGTCTGTCAGCCATCATATCTGCAATACGACGCTCGAGAAATATTTGTCAGTTATTAGAAGATATGGCGTATTTGACAAGATTGAGGACAGCCACGTGTCTACTTCCTCAATACTTATGACTCCTTGCCAACCAAGTGAGCGTATGGACTCCATACGACTCCTTGTCAATCAAGTGAGCGTATGGACTTCATAAGATTCCTTGTCAACCAAGTGAGCGTATGGACTTCATATGACTCCTTGCCCACCAAGTGAGCGTATGGACTCCATAAGACTCCTTGTCAATCAAGTGAGCGTATGGACTTCATACGACTCCTTGTCAACCAAGTGAGCGTATGAACTCCATACGACTCCTTATCAATCAAGTGAGCGTATGGACTCCATACGACTCTTTATCAATCAAGTGAGCGTAAGGACTCCATACGACTCCTTGTTGAGAAAGTGAGCGTATCAACTTTATATGACTCTATACCATCCAAGTCAGCGTATGACTCCTCTTCAACAAAGACAGCGTATCACAGCAAATGCGTTCAAGATGACTTCAAACGTACAGTCAACACACGTTCTCACGTGTCCTGTACTCAATTACCCACTTACTCAGAAGTTATGCAACATGGCATCCATGCCATCAATCTCTCCTAGATATATTCCACTACTTTCAACCGCACTCCAACGTGTCTCCATCAGAATTCGCCACGCGTCCCTGCAGTTATGCACACGTCAAGTAGCTGACTGAGCGTATGCTTTAGAACAGTTATCCAGAACTCTATAAAAGAGAGTTTCTTCATCTTCATCAGAGACTAGATTCAATTCAGAGAGAACAGAGAGATTGCCCAGTTGCTGTCCAAGTTCTTCGAAGTTCGAGTTTTCTTCATCGCATCGTCCAAGGGATAAAGTAATCGTCTTCTAGATTAGATTCCTACGGTTGTAATTTTCCTAGAAACACAATAAATAAAGTGAATTTATTTATGGAAAACAAATTGGCGACTCTGCTGGGGAAAGCTGTCTCCTCCAACGAGATAGCAACAACTCAATGCGATACTTCGTCGATCGGCTCGACGAAGAAAGTGATGGTTGTACAATTCGACCAATCTGCTTACGAAGAAATGCTCGAAGCGAAGGAGGGCCGAACTGCTTCCTCCGCTCTTCTTGCTGCCAAGAAGAAGGGACGCTCTGTCTATGTCCCTAAGTCTTCTTCGACGGCCCGAGACGCTTCTGTCACTCACGCTGACAAGAACATGTCTCCAACTTTAACGAAGCACGCCTCGGCTTCTCTGAACATGGCAACAGTGGCTTCTCCTAGTCACGCTGACAAAGTGAGTTCTTTAACCAAGTCAGCGTGTCCAAGGAAAACCATCTCTGGACATGTCAAAGTCTCTTCTCCTTCTACCCTTACGACAGCAGTCGGCTCTTTAGCCATTAATGACTCTGTATGTATAGCAGTCAAAGGGCAGCGTACGACAAAGGCAGTGTACAACAAAAGCCAACAGCAGGCAGCGTACGCTAAGCCAAAGCCAGCGTATGCTAGTAAAAAGGCAGCGTATGACCAGAATTCCAAACTGAAGTCAGCGTATGCCAACCAATACAGTCCTTTGACTGTTTCTCAAAATCAGGCTGGGGGTTCTCTTCCACAGAACATACAAATGATTCCCCCACAACTTGCACATCTTGTGCCAACCAAGAAGAAAGACTCTTTAGTCAACTCCTCTACTCCTGAGGTCTTTACCTCTGGAGTTAATTTGACTAGTACTTTTACTAGATCAAACAAAGGAAAATGCCTTTTGGCTACTTCCTCTAAAGATGGATTATTACCGACTCCCAGTCGGAATAATGTCCATCTTCCTTCTCTCAAAATTTCCCGATCTGAGAAAGGCAAATTACAAGTATTCAAGAATGATACTAAAGTCATATCTCCTACGGATCTTCGTAACAAGCTTAACCGGAAACATCTCGGTTCCACTTCCGGTATAAAGAAGCCATATCAAACTGAGACAAGTATACTAAACCCTGATGCAGAATATGCCAAGAACTATATCGCTCAAATTAATCGGTCTTTATACACTCAAGAACCGAGAAGACAGAAGAATAAGAGACAAGTTTCTACACAGAAACTATCTTCAAGTACTTCCCAATCTGTTCCTACAGATCTTCGGGAATATTTGCAAAACAAACGGAGAATCGACAATCCATCTGGCTATGATATTGCTCATATTTGTCATGAAGAGCATGGTTGTAACTTCCAACCTCGAGTTGTTATCCAGTGTTGTTGTTCACCGAAAAGGCGATCTGTCTTTGAACGGATTCAATATGGATCAATATCAGACGAAGATGAACCTCTTTATGCTTCCATCAATATGACCTCCAAAAATACTAGGGGTAGAATACGAGCTGATTCTGAAGACGGTGTTTACCTTGGCACCAGATCCAGAACCAGAACTTCAACCAATATTTCTTCTTCTTCTCATCCAAGTGATAATCCGGAGATCACGGAGGACTTCCTGGGAGAGTACAACTTCCCAGTATTAACTCCCGTAAATAGCCCCGAAGAAGAGGCTGATTCTCACAGCGATGATTCAGAACAGACTGTTTTATCGTCTATTCCTCGAACGATTACCACTTATATGGTAGATGGTAATCAAGATCCCTCGACTAGCACTGAAGCTCATGAACAGAGGATTTCTTCCTTGGAACAACAGTTGTGAGCTATGGCAGATACATTGACTGCTATGCATACTCTTATGTAAACTCAGCAACAAACTCAACAAGTTCAACAAACAGCACCGCCAGTAGTATTAAATACTCCTGTTGCCCCAAACCTGGAACCTTCTACTATTCCGGGGGTACAGTCTAATGTTCATGTATAACCCACTCCAAGTCAGTCTGGAGCTGGGGGTGGTACATATGCTGCAGTCCCTCCTCCTAATTATGTTCAACAAGCAACGACGCCGCAATCTTCCGGAGCTGTCACTGAAGAGTTGAAAAATCTTCGGTCTCAGTTCGAAGCATTCAAGCAAAAAGATGGCTTACAAAGATTGGGTATCAAGCAGCCTTATCCCATACAATGGAAGGAGGTATCGTATCCCCCAAAATATAAGCCTCCAACTATTTTTTTCTTTGATGGGACCACCTCACCAAGTCAGTTCATCAACCATTTTGAGGTGATGACTGATCAGTTGCAACCGAGCGATGCCCTCCTTACTCGGGTATTTGTTGGTTGTCTTAAAGGAACTGCTTATGAATGGTATCGAAGTCTCCCTGATGGGTGCATCACTTCGTTTGTCGGGTTTAAACAAATGTTTCTAGAACGATTCTATGAAGGCATTAACGACATGACCATGTCATCCCTTATACGAATCAAACAGAAAAATAATGAAAGCACGGAGAGCTTCATTGAAAGATTCAGAAGAGAAGCTCTCAAAATGCCTCTCGGAACTCCCGATGCCGTCACTATTGACACTTGCAAGTCAAATCTCTTACCAATCATCAGCATGTGGACAGGATCCACCCAATTCCAAGATTGGCCTTCCTTTATCGTCAGTGCCAAAGTTGCCGAAGTCAGTGCTGAGACTTTCAAAGGTCTGGGGGTACACATGAATCCCAATGAATCAAGTCAAGGTACTAGCAATAATACGCGACCTAACAATCGCAAAGGAAAAGAGACTCTCGAAGTCAATCTCCAGAGCAAAAATCAAGAGGTAATGTCTGCCCAAGCTACTCCAACCCCAACAAATCAACAACAGAGACCTCCTCGGCCGAAGGAAGAATATTCTTTCAACGATGACGTTGTCCAGGGTATCTTTGAATGCTTGCTCAAAGGTAACAAGATACAATTGCCAGAAATCAAAAAGCCTGATGAAGCCAACAAGACGGATCATCCAAAATACTGTCCATATCATAGAATGCTGGGTCATACAATCCGGTCTTGCTATGTATTAAAAGGAAAGATCCAGGAAATGATTAAATCAGGAGCTGTGACACTGGCACCTAAAGACAAGACAGTCATAGCAAATGTGATTTCAATGCAGTTCGGTGACTTCCCTCCGTTAATGGTGGAAAGTGGGATTGTTCCTATCTCCAAAGCAACTCTTGAAGTTGTGAACATCCCACCAGCACAGAATGAAGGACTTGTTCCTGTCACAACTAAAAAGGGAGAGATCATGTGGATTCACCCGAATTTAATGACGGAGTTCGAGACGTCTTCCTCTTCTCCTCGGAAGAATCCTTTATCTAAAAAGAAGCCTGCGAAGACTAAGTCGTGCAATGTAACTTCTAGTATCACACCCAATCTTTCTCTAACCTCTACTTTCATCTTGGCAGGAAATTCACCCCCTACGGAAGTAGAAACTATACCTCAATCCGAAGATAGATATAAGCCTGCATTCCATCTATATAGTTCATAATCTCGTGAATTAATGGCGAAGATGGGTTATGATCTAGCCATTGCTCCTGGTTTGAATTCTGGTAAAGGACTCCGAGCACCTCTAGCCCTCACTTTGAGACATAATCAATCTCGCGTGTTGGTCTCGGTTTCTGGGCTGAAGCTCTTATCAAGCACCAAAAAACCAAGAACAAGACGAAGGATTGCAATATGGTTTCAATAGACCCTGAACCTGAGCCTGAAGTTGAAGCTCTCTCCGGAACCCGGTCAGGAAAAACATACTTGAAAGATTATGAAGTTCCTGAAGAAATTTCTGATGTTCCTCCGGTTGTAGCTCCAGCACCCATTTCTAACGAAGGACCTTCAAATGTTCCTGTTGAGACGGTTCCTTCTAAACCAACAGCAGCTGACAAAGGCAAACAACAAGTCCGCTTCGACAAACCATTGAAGAAGTCATCTCCTACAGGACTTGAAAGGCCTTATAATTTTGATATATTGGCTCAACTAGCCAATACACCAGCTAAATTGTCAATCTTCGAGCTCTTACGCCTCTCTAAAGAGACTCGAGAAACTATGAGTGAAGCGTTGTTGCAAGCAGAAACCTGCCTGACTTTCCTCAAGAAGCCGAAAACAGAACCAGTCTCTCGTCTTCATTGCCATAATGTATTGGAATTAATTCCGAATATTACCTTTACGCAGGACGATATGCTGCTAGAGGATAATCGACATGACCGTCCTTTATATTATACAGGATATGTCGATTCTATGAAGGTTGATCGTCTACTGATTGATCCAGGATTCGCTCTCAGTATTATGCCAAAAACTATGCTAGATGCACTGAAAATATCCGTACATAGTCTTTCCGGTACTATCACTACCATCCTGGGATTCAATCAAGGAAAAAGTGAGCCTTTGGGCAAGATTCGCCTCAAATTTCAAATAGGCAATCTTCGCACTAAGGTTACTTTCTACATCATCGACAATCATGGTTGCTCATATAATGCTCTATTGGGGAGACCATTCTTGCATGAACATAATATTGTTCCTTCGACTCTTCATCAATGCTTCAAATATGTTGATGATAATGGTGAGGTTCAAAAGGAAGTTGCAGATCTCTATCCATTCAGAGGAGTCGAAGCTTACTTTAGTGACTCTCGCATGTACAAAGATGAATACTCAAAAGTCTTGCAAGCTATGGATGACGACGATGAGACATCAAAAGTCGACACCTTTGTTATTCCTGTAAAAGGGCGTATCACTCATCCGCAGTCTCTTAAACCATCTGAAGAAGACTCTCTGATAATTCCTGTCAGTGGACGTACCACTTCATTACCTTCCCAAATTCCACAAAGTTTGCTGATAATTCCTGTCAGTGGACGCATCACTCCCCCTCCATCTTCTCAGGCTAGACCAGATACTCTAGTCATTCCGGTCAGTGGACGTACTACTTATCCACGATCTTCTTCAAGGGAGCTCACCTCTTCTGAGCCTTTTGTTATCGATCTTAATCGAAACAAAACTTCTGATCGCTCGTCTTTTCCCCCTTTAGTCATTAATTTGACTAAGTCTGATAAGGCTCAGCCTTCTCCTGTAAATACAGTATCTAATATTAATGAAGCATCTCCTTTACAGTATATTGATGTCTGTAATCATGTACAAAGTTATTTACAATTGCTAGATAGCTTAGAGCCACTAACTATAGGAGTTGTTCAAACTCTTCACACAGAGGTATCATTAGAGTCTATACAAAAATCATACTTCATGGTCTCTATTAGAAAGTTGGGAGAAAATCCAATATTCTTCCATAAAGGACCCCAAAATCCTCCTAATCTGGAAGAAGATGACAAAAATGACGATACTGGAAGGTTACAACTACGTCGCTACAGTCAGCAGTCCAAGAATATCATCAAGAATATGGGTTATGACTTCAGAACCAGCCTCAATAATGGAAAAGGAAGAAGGATGCCTGTTCGAATTCCTCCATTAACATACGGAAGGACAAAATGTGGTTTGGGTTACATTGCTCCTATCTCCTTTATCAACGCAGTCCATGAGGATTCAGAATCTGATGGAGACGAACGATCTGAGTCCTCTGATTCCCTCTCTTGGGACTCTGACACAAGTATTGGCGATTTTCATCGTTCTATTCTATCCATCAATATGGTCTCCGCCGATGGTCCACAAGAAAATGATGAAGATGAGGATGATTTTGAAATATCACCCGAATCAGAACAATGGGCTCAAAGATTAGATAACCAATGGGAATTCAGGTTTGAGCAAAGAGAACCTCCCACTGAAGATAATTTGATCCAAATTGATGTTGGTGATGAGGGATCCCCCAAGCCAATATTCATCAGCGAAAGTCTTTCAGAAACAGATAAGCAAGACATGATCAAGCTTATTCATGATTACATCGATGTCTTCGCCTGGAGCTATGAGGATATGCCAGGACTAGATCCGAAGATTGCAACGCACAAACTTAATATCATGCCAAATGCTAAACCGGTCAAACAACAACAACGACGATTTCGTCCAGACATTATGGATGCAATTGAAGCTGAAGTCAACAAGCTTATGGCTTCTGAATTTATTCGAGAGAAACAACATCCTGAATGGGTGGCTAATATTGTCCATGTCCTCAAAAAGACCGGCAAGATCCGAGTCTGTATAGACTTTCGCGATCTCAACAAGCTTATGGCTTCCTTCAGAACGCCGATCGGTACATACTGTTATACAGTGATGCCATTTGGTCTCAAAAATGCAGGAGCAACGTATCAGCGAGCAATGAGCACTATATTCCGCAAACACCTCCGGAAAACGGTCGAATGCTACGTTGATGATATTGCAGTCAAGAGTCATCAAAAAGAGGATCATATCCAAGATTTGAAGACTATTTTTGATTTAATGCGTCAGCATCAACTGAAGATGAATCCTACTAAGTCCTTCCTGGGCGTCTCTAGTGGCAAATTTCTCGGCTTCGTCATTACCGCTAAAGGTATAAACGTGTATCCCAAGAAAATCAAAGCCATCCAAGAGATGCGTCCTCCACGTACCTTAAAAGAGCTACGAGGATTTCAAGAAAGAATTGCTTATATCAGGAGATTCATTTCCAACTTATCAGGATGCTGCAGACCGTTCAACAAACTTTTGAAAAAAGGTGTATCTTTCGTCTGGAACGAAGAACGTCAAAAAGTATTTGATGATATCAAACAATACCTCATGAACCCTCCGGTTTGGTACCTCCCATCTCGGGAATACCATTCCTTCTATATGTTCGAGCCATGGATCATTCTCTCGGTGCATTGCTCGCCCAAAAAAAATAAAGATGGCCATGAACAGGCTATTTATTATCTCAGTCGCACAATGACAGGTGCTGAACCGCGTTATTCTCCAATCGAGAAAGAATGCTTAGCATTAATATTTGCCGTTCAGAAGACGCGACATTATATTATCGGTCAAACGATTCACGTCATCTCCAGAGTGAATCCCATCATGATTATGATGAAGAAACCCGGTATTCTCAACTCTAGACTAGCTAATTGGGGAATCTTGTTAGCTCAATACGACATACAATATATTCTTCAAAAGTCAGTTAAAGGACAGGCTCTTGCTGATTTTCTGGCAGCTCATGCGGTTTCAGAAGATTCTAAATTATATGATGAGATTCCAGATGAAGTTCTGGATTCGAATCTGGTTTCTGAAGAAACTCCTACCTGGCGTCTATTCTTTGATGGAGCATCTAGAATAGGTCCTAATGGCGATATTTTCGCCGGAGTTGGGATTGTTTTCGTATCCCCAGAAGGACTAACTATTTAGAGGGCTTATTCTCTGGATCAATCATGTTCAAACAATGTAGCCGAATATAATGCATTGCTCATCGGTCTTCAACTTGCTAAACATCTGGATATTCAATATTTAGAAGTTTATGGAGACTCCAAGCTTATCATCAATCAGATCAGAGGAACGTATAAAGTCCGTCATCAAGATTTGATACCTTATCATCGAGCAGCACTCTCTATGGCCTCCTCCTTTGAAGGTTTCTTTATTGAACACGTTCGACGAGTCTATAATGCAGAAGCCGATGCTTTGGCTAATCTTGCCGCTGTGTTAGCCATACCAATCAGACGTCAGCAAGTGATAGTAGTTCATAACCGAGAACTATTCTATGTTGAGAATAATTTGGCTTTGGGTTTTCCCCATAATCCAGACGAAAATTCTCTCAACCTTGATGAATTTTCATCCAACCTTAGCACTAGATTAAGGTTTGACAGAGTGTCCTCGTCTTCTTCCGATTCTACTATGAAATATGTCTTTTCTAACAAAACAGAAGCCATAACTGAAGACTGGAGACGTCCGTTTTTAGACTTTGTGTTGTATGACATACTTTCCGACAATCCGAACGAAGCAGCATCTATCCGGCGTCGATCCCTCAGATTCTATTGTAATCATACAACGAAGACACTATATCGTCGGGCCTACGACGGTCTTTTCCTCTGATGCATCGCTGGTGAAAAAGCACAACAGATTATCCGTGAGGCACATGATGGTGTTTGCGGAGCCCATCAACCAGGTCCTAAACTTCAAGATCGCATCCGACGCATGGGTTATTATTGGCCCACGATGGTGGCTGACGCCATTCAATATGCTCAGAAATGTAAAGCCTGTCAAATTCATGCAGACTTTATCCATCAACCATCAGAGTTCTTACACCCAACAGCGGCATCATGGCCCTTTGAGGCTTGGGGCATGGATGTCATTGGTCCTATCAACCCACCATCATCAAAAGGACATCGGTTTATTCTAGCAATAACCGATTACTTTTTCAAATGGGCTGAAGCAATCCCGTTATCTGAAGTCAAAACTTCTAATGTCATCAACTTCGTCAAACATCATGTCATTTATCGATTTGGTGTTCCTCGGCGTATTATTCATGATAACGGACCGCAGTTTGTCAGTCAGAAATTTACTCGATTCTGCGACGATCATCGAATCAATAATTTAGCTTCTACAGCATATAATCCAGTAGCTAATGGATTGACAGAAGCTTTCAATAAAACGATCATCAAACTCTTGAAAAAGTTTGTTTCTTCCAACAAACGTAACTGGAGCGAGAAGCTTGGTGAATGTTTATGGGCCTACTGCACCACAGTTCGCAATGCGACTGGATGTACGCCTTTCTCTTTGGTATATGGGTGTGAAGCTGTTCTTCTCCTTGAGATCCAGATTCCTTCTCTGAGAATCGCAATCTCCAATGAACTTACAACAGAAAATAATGATCGTCTTCGACTTCAAGAAATGGAAGCTCTAGACGAAAAGCGATTGTATGCTCAACAAAATATCGAGCTGTATCAGGCC
This sequence comes from Iris pallida, assembly GCA_029216955.1. NCBI lineage: Eukaryota > Viridiplantae > Streptophyta > Magnoliopsida > Asparagales > Iridaceae > Iris > Iris pallida. The sequence goes on along the minus strand of JANAVB010043418.1, from coordinate 9,268,310 downwards.
CGAATTTCAAAAGCTTTTAACCGGAAAGTAAAAGTCAGAGCATATCGGAAGGGAGACCTGGTCCTTACCGTCAGACGTCCTATGACTATGACACATATGAGCAAAGGCAAATTCGACGCGAAATGAGAAGGCCCATTCGTAGTAAACAAAGTCTTCTCTAATGGAGCATATCAGCTTGCCTCTATGGATGGTAAAGTCACGATGATGCCTATCAATGGCAAATTCTTAAAGAAATATTATGTATAAATTTCATCAATATATAATATTTTTATTATTCCCCAGCGAATATAAAATCTGAGTTAATTCTTTCCTACAAAAGTTATCTCGATATCGTTATCCCCAGCGGAAACTGATATTCTGCCACGTATCATCTTTCCAGAGAATTTGATATTCTGTCTTATTAGATCCCCAGTGGATTTAATAAAGATCTCATATAGAAAATTACGTCTATATTACCTTTGAATTTTCTATCTCAGTATCATACTTTCTATTCTATGAAAATGATATCTAGTCTTTTGATTTCCAAGTCCAAAGATTATGGAAAATAGAGTTCAAAGATATCTTTATATCTGAATTCTGTTTTCTCTAATCAGTACTAAACTAAAATTATCTTTGGTTTAATATTATTTGATAGAATTACAAAGTTCATTTGTATATTCTATTCTATTGAAATATGTCATGTATTATTTACCTCTGAACATATTTTCTACAAAAATATCATCCACAGAATTGAAATCAAGTCAAGATATTCATTTCTTCAATCAAAGTCAAAATATTGATTACAAGTGGGTATCAAAAATTCAACACATGAAAAATGTAAACGATCTATTTAGGAGGAGTAATTATCTCCTGAATACGAACAATTACATTATTTATCTTTTCTTCATGAGCTTTATGGATTCGTTCTGCTGCTTCAACTCCAACCATTCGTTGGTCATAATCCACGATAATAGAGCTACGACGATTTGTCTCTTCAATCTGATTAGCCTGCATCAGTTCCCGCTCTTGCTGTAAAAGTTGACAGCGTTTAGCTTCAGATATACGAGCAGTAGCAATCTCCGATTGCTCCTTTTCTATGGTGGCAATTCGCTCCTGAAGACGAGCCAGCTCCTCCTTCAACTTCTTAAGCTCTTCAGCTTTTGATGCTTCATCTTTCTCCAAACGCTCCATATTCTGACAAGTGGTCATTATTTCTTCATCTTTTGCCATTAACTCTTCAGAAGACAGAGCGAGGAATTCTTTCAAAGCAGTGTGCTGAGCTTGAGCTTCACTTTCTAATTGGGCAATCTCAGCTGCAGTCAAAGACTTAATATCCTCCTTTTTGATCTCCCAGTACTTATGGACGGTTGCTTCTAAATCATCCAGGAGATGCTCAAAGAAGACACACTGGGTCTCATAACCAGCCTGTCTCAAAGCTAAAAACGGGAAACTAATAGCCGCTCGAAGATTCGAAAAAGGCATAATTTCATCCTTCATAAGTCGCCTTGAGAATGTATCCAGATATGAATAAATAATCTCTGAATACATCCCCATGACCTTTGCTATCCCTGTTTCAAAATCGGGAGTCGCTGCAACTGTAAAAGAAGGAGCAGGAGTAGCCTCTATTCTGGGAGCTGAAGTGAGTGCTGTTGGGGAACTAGGCAAATGTGAGCTCCCCTCACCCATATCAGTCTGGACAAGTGGGGCTTGAGTCGAGCTCATTGTCGGTGCAGTTCCTACAACTGTTGGAATCAAAAAAGTATGATCAAAATTAAAAGACAATAAAGTAAGGAAAAGACAAAACTTTGCTGAATAAAATATTACCTGAAGCTGGTTCATATTCTGTTTCTTTTGGATCATTCAGCCCAGCTCGTAGTCTGTTCAGAGTGTTTTCTGACACTAGATTTATTTCACTGCTGCCCGCCCCAGAAGTACTCGGAACATGGACTTCTATTTCTAGAAGTTTCTCCGGCTCTGGAGTCAATCCTGAATGTTGACCAGCTGTCTTCAGTACATCAATTTGAGTTTTAGATGGTGGCTCATCTTCTATCTCCATGTCCTCTTCTCCAAAGGAATGAGACGAAGGTTCATAGTCAACCTGTTCGTCGTCACTCTTATTGCTCTCCGAAACTTCAACAATTGGCTTGAGAGTAGTGGCTTCCTTCACTAATTCTCTCAAAATTAGTAAGTCATTAACTGTTTTAGTCTGATTCTCGGCCTCTACCGTGGGTTGACTAGTCACCTGCGCATCATCGGCCGTTGGCGGATTCAACTCCATATCAGAAGGCATAGATGGTTCAGCAGGTTCAGGCACATCCTCTTCAATAGGTTCTATCTTTATAGTAGAAGCAAAGGCAGCTTGCTTCTCTAAAGCCAACCGCTCGGCACGATTGGTGGGACTCTCTGCATCGAGACAAATCACAGATTTAGTCTTTGAAACTATCACCTTCCTTCCTATTCTTTTTGTTAGTGGAATAGTAGGATAATCATCTTTGGAGTCACTACCTGCTTCGTCCGCATCTCTGATTCGTCTTCCACGATTACGAGCCTCTGCCGGAGTAACCCTTTTTGGAGCAGACCCAGAAGCATCTTTGCCCCGCTTCCTTATCGGTGTACTGTCGGCAGATACACTCTCTTCAGCACTTCTAATGGGTACATGTAATGGCTGATAAAGTTCATCAGAGAAGAAATTCTCTAAAACTTCATCATAAACTTCATCAGTAGCCATAGGATCTTCTCGGTCATGACAATCTCTTGGCAGGGCTGATTTGGTTGATCTCTTATCAACATGGATGAAGCTTTTACCTAAGATGCTGAATTTTTCATTAAAGGTATTAGCCGATACATAGAATTTGGCATAAGACGCCAACATTCTAGCTCCTCTCCGATAAGTAACCGGATCTGGCATGGAAAAGGTAGCCCCAGTACCTTTAGCAATATAGTATATCCAAGCTCTGGCGCCATCGATTAATCCGTCCTGGTGGCCAAAACATGTCGTTGCATTTCCTACATGCAACTGATCATAGCCAAATTGCCGAGCAAACCTACTCGGAAGATATGGCTCCAGATAGGTGACATCGTCACGGTGACAGATCAAGTGAGATAGCCTGATCCTTTTCAGCCATTCATGTTGAATATTATCTAACTCATTGGCACCAATGCCATCAATCAACTTCTCAGGCATGGTTTCATAACCAACAGGTGGAGGAACACAAGTGAAACTCCATAATTCTCCCATGTTTAATATGGCTCTACAGTCTGTCAGAGTGTCATACTTCCACTTTGGTGTATGATGATATCTTTCCAAAAAGGTATCATCTGGTCTAGCCATTCCAACACTCATGAGAGATTCGAAATGGAGAAACAGCCACCCAAATAAATATGTAAAGGGCATTTCTACTCGCGAAAAAGTTGTGAGCTTCTTCTTCGCCAATTCAAACATCCTATCTGTATATGCCCTTAAGCCAGCATTCAGACGGCATGTCATTGCTGTCAGCAAATCTATCTTGTACCCGAAAGTCAGACGGACTGCTGCAAAAACAACTCCTTTGTGCATCCTGTCTGCTGAACAGGTGCCGGGTACTATAAATTTTCTCAGCCAGAGAGATATAAATTCGGCTAGATGACCTTCATCAGATAATTTCCGGCCACCTTGCTTTATATAGGTCTCCAACCTATCACCAGCTTTGTAGGTGTCTTCGTCTTCTTCAATGATGATGTCGTCATGAGTGGTGTCCTGGATTAGTTTGTCAATCTCAGCTTGACTCAAGGATTTAAAGTGACCGACATATTGATCAGTCTTCTTCTTCTTCTGAACTTCTTCAGTGCGGCCTTGGAATAAATAGGCCATCCACTTAGAAGAATAGCAGTTGGAACCTCCCTCTGCACCTTGTGCCTTATAAAAAGCCTTACATATACTGTAATGGCACATTAATTCTTCAAATACATGAAGAACCAGTGGGTTGGCCTCGGAAATTTTATTCATTTCATCAATGAAAGGAATATACTCTTCATATGGCAAATCTCCTGTTGGCAGCTGAGAAATGTATGCCATCTCATGGAGGACGAATCCCATCTCGCCCCTTGGAGTCATGAAAGTGCCGGTACGGTAGTTATACCTTTCTGCTAATGCCAAGAATAAATCTGGGTTTGGCCTAAAACTATAAGCGGTGCACTTAATGGCATTATATAGGCCTATCACCTTTAACTGTTCCCCAAAGTTGTTCAGAATCCATCTTACAAGAACAGTCCATCTGGTATTCTCCGGGTTCACCAGACCAGTAAGCCTCATAGACTGTTTTGGGTAAACAGCATTTTCTAGCTGAACAAATTCATTTGCAAAGATTGGGACTCTAACTGGCCTCAGAAGTGCCGAGTCCTCAGGAGGAATGGTAGCTGGCAGCAATCCTCGCAAAACTGAGACATGTGGTTCAGTACCACTGCGGAATCTTCCTTGACTGTATCCTATCCATCCAGCTTTTGCTTGACGGAATGGAGTGATATCCCACTTCATTTGCCTTTGATGACTCGCGTGGAATAAGCGAGCTATGTTGATGCTTTTGGACAAACCAGTCAGATACATTGGCTGATTCGCATCACCATCTCTATAAAATGAGTATGACACTTTATCAAGAGCAGGCTGGGAGTTTATATCAATAGCATCTCCAAAAAAAATGCTGGCTTCGAGTGGGTAGCACTATCCACACTCTGTAGAGGCAGTCCACTCATCATATTCAGCAGGGTGTCATTCTCCTGATTTGTCAGAATAGCTATCCTTGTGGAAGGTCCATCAAATTGAGAAAAACGGACATGTGATAGATCACTATTATAGTTGTTCCCTACACATCCTTCAAATTGTGCATCCTGAGCCAGAATATCCACTGCAAAAAGAAGAATAAGAAGTTAGAAATCTTCAACACAAAGAGATGACAAAGATCAATATACGCTCACTCTATCCTAAGCGTATGGCAGATTCAAAGATCAACATACGCTCACTCTATCCTAAGCGTATGGCAGATTCAAGGATCAACATACGCTCACTCTATCCTAAGTGTATGGCAGATTCAAAGTTCAACATACGCTCACTCTATCCTAAGCGTATGGCAGATTCAAGGATCAACATACGCTCACTCTATCCTAAGCGTATGGCAGATTCAAAGTTCAACATACGCTCACTCTATCCTAAGCGTATGACAGATTCAAAGATCAACATACGCTCAGTCTATCCTAAGTGTATGACGGATTCAGAGATCACTTTCTATCCTAGGCGTATGATAAATTTTAAGTTCAGTTTACGCTCAGCTTTTATTCAAAGGTTAGAGGATGATTGGATCTTTTTTTCTTAAGCGTATCAGCGTATGGTTGACAAGATGTTCATCAAAAATACGCTAACAAAGGAGTTAGCGTATCTCAGTGAGACAACTTGACATAGCGTATTTTGATATTTCTATCAAAGATACGCGTATCTTACAGAATACGCTCCAAACATATTTTTCGTATAAACGAAAAATATGGAATACGACTAAACTCTAAAGAGGGAAGCGTATTTTCTGACGTATTGACCCTAAAAAGGGGATACGTTTTATGATCTTGTCCTAACCAGAGCCCTAAATAGGGGATAGTTACTGTTCATCATCTCCATCCTCACCATAGAGGGGCTTCAATGGGCGTTCACTTCGTCGAATACGCTCATCAGCAGTCTTCTTAGTAGCAGCGGCGGCAGGTCGAGATGACTCCGCAGGAGCCTTCCCCTTTCCCTTCGTAGTAGCGTCGACTTTGGGCGCCATTGATGAAGATTGAGTCGAAAAAGAAGAAGTTTGAGTTTTGGAGCTTTTTCTCTCTCGAAGACAAATGAAGAAGTAAAGAAATGAATTAGGTTTTGAAAGACCTATTTATAGAAGAAAAGAGAAGTTTAAACGGCGGTCGTTCTTTAAACAGAATCCCTAAAGATTTGCACTGATATTGAGGAAGATAACAAAATCATGCCAGCGTGTCAAGACTTATTCCCACTTTAAATTTCAAAGTAATTTCGAACTTTTGAAATTTATAAAGTTCGAAAACTTTGAAGGGGGTCTTGTAGGGTGTGAAAAATTGTGATACGCTGACATAAGACTCAGCCAAAGCCATACGCTCAAGGCCATACGCTCAGCCAAAGCCATACGCTCAAGGCCATACGCTCAGCCAAAGCCGTACGCTCAGTGAATATTTTATTATTTCTTGAATGACAGCACAGCATACATTTAATGGAGGATGAATCTGACACTTCGTCTTTCGTACAAAGACAACTGCCCTGTGAAGATTAACCGTCGTATGGGTTTTCGAGAATTGATTTTGTCTCTTACGAGGACAGCTCATCAGCCATCATAAATGCACAGCCATCATTACTGTCATTTCTGACAGTCTGTCAGCCATCATATCTGCAACACGACGCTCGAGAAATATTTGTCAGTTATTAGAAGATATGGCGTATTTGAGAAGATTGAGGACAGCCACGTGTCTACTTCCTCAATGCTTACGACTCCTTGCCAACCAAGTGAGCGTATGGACTCCATACGACTCCTTGTCAATCAAGTGAGCGTATGGACTTCATAAGACTCCTTGTCAACCAAGTGAGCGTATGGACTTCATACGACTCCTTGCCCACCAAGTGAGCGTATGGACTCCATAAGACTCCTTGTCAATCAAGTGAGCGTATGGACTTCATACGACTCCTTGTCAACAAAGTGAGCGTATGAACTCCATACGACTCCTTATCAATCAAGTGAGCGTATGGACTCCATACGACTCTTTATCAATCAAGTGAGCGTAAGGACTCCATACGACTCCTTGTTGAGAAAGTGAGCGTATCAACTTTATATGACTCTATACCATCCAAGTCAGTGTATGACTCCTCTTCAACAAAGACAGCATATTACAGCAAATACGTTCAAGATGACTTCAAACGTACAGTCAACACACGTTCTCACGTGTCCTGTACTCAATTACCCACTTACTCAGAAGTTATGCAACGTGGCATCCATGCCATCAATCTCTCCTAGATATATTCCACTACTTTCAACCGCACTCCAACGTGTCTCCATCAGAATTCGCCACGCGTCCCTGCAGTTATGCACACATCAAGTAACTGACTGAACGTATGCTTCAGAACAGTTATCCAGAACTCTATAAAAGAGAGTTTCTTCATCTTCATCAGAGACTAGATTCAATTCAGAGAGAATAGAGAGATTGCCCAGTTGCTGTCCAAGTTCTTCGAAGTTCGAGTTTTCTTCATCGCATCGTCCAAGGGATAAAGTAATCGTCTTCTAGATTAGATTCCTACAGTTATAATTTTCCCAGAAACACAATAAATAAAGTGAATTTATTTATGGAAAATAGTGGGTCCGACACTCCGAGTAGAACAACAACCAGTGGAAATCCTGGATAGAAGAGAAAAGATACTCAAGAACAAAAGCATATCTCTAGTACGAGTGGCATGGAGTAAAGATTCTCCAGGTGAATCTACCTGGGAACGGGAAGAAGATATGAGGAAACAGTATCCCTATCTATTTGACACTCAAGGTTTGTTTTAAAACTTAAAGTACCCTTTGATATACCTCTATTAGTATAATTTGAATTCCGCGGACGAAATTTTTCTAAGGAGGGTAGAGTGTCATAGTTGGTTTCAAATTTTATTTTATTATTATTATTTATTTGAAAATACGAGTTTTACGAGAAAATATCTTTACGAGAAATTTTTTATTATTTTAATAATATAATTTTTTGAACTGGATAAATTTTAATATAATAATAATATTTTTTTTTTTGCATACATGTTTTATTATTATTATATTTGAGGTGCCAGCTTGTCATCATGCTTAGTCATCATTGGTTTAAGTTATAATTAGTGTAAAAAGGGTTAAATTTAATATAGTGCTAATTTGGATTATTAAAGTCCTAATCAAATTTACTTAACTAATTACCAAAATACCATTTAACCAACTCAAAGTTTAGCTTCATTTGGAAGCAAAGTGAACGTTCATGAGGGTGGATGGTTAGCTAGTTGTGATTGGTTAATAGAAAAATATCTAGTGTAAATAAATTAAACACTTGATATATGTATCTATATATATATAACTTTCACCACCTCCCCATTCCACCCTTTCTCATCCGTACAACATCTTGGATCCTTCTCAACCTAAAAATATTTCCTCCATTTCCACTTCATCTCATAAATTCAAGAACATAAAGGCAAGTTATCTACTTGAAGAAAATCCAATTTTTGTCATTTCCTTACATAATTTTGATTTCTTTCATGAATCCTCTTGGAAATTAACATGAGAGATGGTTGTTATGCTATTTATAAGAGGTCTATATCACATTTCCAGGGGATATTTGAGAAGATGACACACTTATATGAAGAGCTGGACTTGATTAGAACAATTACATGTATGTTGAATTTAAATTCCAACTGCATAGTAAATTTTTGGAACAGTTTCGATCTAGTAAATGAACTCAAATTAAAAATATGTCTAAACGAATTATCTAGAAAATTCGACGCCGTTTCCGAAAACATATAATATGATGGTATTATGATTTATGTATCATGAGTTACAGGCCGTACAACAAGGATGTAAAATTCTGGAACGAAATTCTGGAATTTAAATTGTAGTATTTTTCGCGACAGTTTTGATCTAGCAAATGTCATTAAAACTAAATTATGTCTACTGAGAAAACGTAGAGGACTCGATAAGCTTTCCGACGGTATATAATATGATAGTATCTCGATGTATATATTAGGAGTTATTAACCGTGCAATATCGTGGTCGAAACCTGAAAATATTTTCTGTAATTTAAGGACACAGAAGCTTGTACCTCAGTTTTGACCTATTAAACTCTATCAAATCCAAAATGTGTAAACACGTGTTTCGTAGGAAATTTGATAAGCTTTCCGACGGTATATAATATGATGGTATTCAGATTTATATGATAAAAGTTATACTATTTACAAGTAGGGTTATTTTGTATAAGGGTACCAAGTTTTTGATATAATTAGACTTTACGTACTGGGTTGTCCGTTTTAGACTTTGGGTACTGTAATTTTTTAGTGACACATTTTAGTGACGAACATTCGTCGTTAAAAGTCTTATTTCGTCACTGAAAGTCCACTTTTGTCACTAAAATGTGTCACTAAAAAATTCGAGTACCCAAACTCTAAAACGGACAAATTCAGTACCCAAAATCTAATTATATCAAAAACTTGGTACCCTTGTACAAAATAACCCTTACAAGTAGGGGATACATGTTTGAAATTTTGGGTAAACTAAGTTTTGTGTTTTTATACAATTCTTATCAACTATATCAACTGCATGTGACCGGTGTAGAGTTGTTCCACCGAAGGGGCTTTGATCCATGTCAATTCTACGGAGAGTTGCTCCGGGTCGGTTATAATACTGTGTTTGGAGCTCGAAATATAAAGAAGACTCTGCCGAAAATCTAAGGATTTCGGAAGATAGTCTAATTTCGAAATTTAAACGTCGCGGTATCGTACCGAACCCTAAACCTAGATATATATTCCATAAACATGTATACTTAATCCAGGAAACGAAGTTTCAATTATTAGAAAAGGCTTAGGATTGATTGTGAATGTAGAATAGAGCATTGGGCAGGGGAGAACAGTTTGGATCACATCGTATGAAATCTGGGCAATATAATTAACAAAACTGATCAGTACTTGTAGGTTCTTCGCAAGGCCTTGCGTTGAGACTGGGTGAATGCTTATATCACCTACCCACCTGATGCTCGTGTTATTTGTAAATGTGTACCTAATTCGATAAAAGTCGAATTTGGTTAATTGATATTATGATTTAGCTCCCGAAGATGAGTGGCCGGACTACTAAGCACCGTGCCTACATGCCACCACCTGATCCCTGGTAACGGAATTATTGCCTAGATAGTGCTCGTGCCACTACGAATGTGAGATCCAAACATGTTCTCTAAACTTTGCATCATCGTATAAAAAAAATTGTCTTATGACTGTACTAGTGACTTTAGGACTTAAAGGACGATTTTGGATACAATTATTTTACTTAATTAAGATCACTTTAGAAGTTAGTTCAAATTTATATTTAATCTTGTACTTAGAGTTTATTCGGTTTACATTTCCGTTGTATTTGATTTTCAGTATCATATTATTTATTTCGTCTTCCTTGAATCGAGGACTTGCATGTCTTTGATGACCTAGTTTTGTTCACTAGATGAAGGCCAGGCCGAAGACGAGGTACTTTCCTTATATAATGTGGATGAATCGGAAGAGTAATGGAGGATGCTTGTAGAACAAATTTATTTTGTGTTCTTGTATAGTTATATATATATTAATTCTTATAGGAGATACACATATGGTTGTATAATTAGTGAGTAGTTTGTGTACTATCTTTTGAAGACAGAACTCAAAGTTGTGAGATGTAAATTGAAGAAGAATGGTACTGTGATTGTACTTAGTTGTTATTTGTTGATGGTTTAGCTTTACCCTATACTTTATCCTAGAACTTACAAGCAATAATCGTGGTTAGGAATACCGATTTGTTCGTAAAGTACGTAGCTTGGGGATGCTGTTTACATACTCGAATCACCGTAAATGGGAGCGGGGCGTGACAACATGGAGTTGCTCCCAACCTTGATCATCTGCACGTCTCCATAATCAATAGAGCATTCGTCGTCATCGACGACGAAATCCGCTGCAGCATTATCATCAAAAGCATAAGTAGCAGCATTCGCAACCTGTCTTTCCGCATATAGTTCACCTTGCGATGACCATAGGCCGTAATTACGTACGAAACCCTTACGGGTCAAATGATCTCTTACACTTACCACTTCTTCGTAACGTCTATTGCGACAATACGACATGGATACTTGATTTTGTTACCGTCCATAAACTGAGCTTTGCTCATGGCATACTTAAGAAACACTTCCACGCCTGCCTGAAAATCGTCACTCACACCTATTCTGCTCTCATGTTGTCGTTTGTACATCCATGTACGATCAACGAAATAACGATCCATCACAGATTGGATGTGAAAATCTGTATAGTAAGACAAACTAAACAGAATTAGTATATAATCATGTCACTGGTGGATCCGTTGGTATTCTAGCTCGAGAAGAGAAAAATCTAAGTACAGTTGTTACTAATAGTTCGATACCGATAGTTCGATACCGATACCGATAGTGCGATACCGATACCGATAGTGCGATACCGATACCGATAGTGCGATACCGATAGTTTGATACCGATACCGATAGTCCGATAGTCTGATAGTCTGCTAGCGATACCGATAGTTCGATACCGATACCGATAGTCCGATAGTTCGATACCGATACCGATACCGATAGTCCGATACCGATTCTTCGATAGTCCACTAAGTCGAAATGATTCCTCTTAAGCGTCGAGCATGTTATACACGGTTCAACTTGACGAGTCAGTAAATATTTTTGTGGTGTTGTATGCTTGCAGCAGCAAATCAAGTTTTTGAGTCATTATAGGTCAATTAATCAAACTGAGTCAATCTATCTATTTCTAAATTGCAAGAGTCCACTTCTAGGATATGGGAGCTATATCCTAAATATCTAGGCTAAAATTAACTTTGTTAGGATACTAGAGTATCCTTACTATCTAGCAAGCACTACCTTAGTCTAGTTACACTAGCATTACCTATATTTTCTACCATGCCTACACTCACACATTACACCCCAAGCCGTCCTGCATGCTAATAGGCATGGTAGGCCTGCCTTCATTCCTCACTCTCTAAAGCACACATACACATATGTATATCACAGTTAGATGTATAGATATATACATCTAGAAGCACACAACTGATACACTCTAAGGGTCGATTTTTCCAGGAAAAACTTCACTTATTCAGTGACTTTGGTGAAGCGAATGTCCCAAGGATATTCTTAACAAAGAAGGCAGATGAAGAACTCGCACTGTCCTTGACACAGTGAACATATACACCATGAACCCAAATTCCATATTCACATTTACTAATCTAAACACCACCAAACTAATGGATAACATCCAAAATGGATAACCCATTATTTAGCCAATATATAAACTCAGATGAATTTGAGAAGTAAAGCCCCCCGCCGCCCCCGACCAAAGCCCGCCGCCCCAAGCCCGTCGCCCAGCCCCCGCCGCCCCCGCCCCAAGCCCGCCGCCCATCCCCCGAACAAAGCCCGCCGCCCCAACCCCGCCACCCCAACCCCGCCGCCCAGCCCCCGATGCCCCCGCCCCAAGACCGCCGCCCAGCCCCCGACGCCGCAGCCCCAAGCCCGCCGCCCCCCGCAGTCCCGCCACCCACAACCCCCCCGCCCACCGCCGCCCAGCCCCCGACGCCCCCGCCCCAAGTCCGCCGCCCCCGCTGCCCCTACGACACCGCGAGAGAGAGAGATCGAGAGAGAGAGAGAGAGAGAGGGAATTACCTTCGGGAGAGAGGGAGGAGAGGACGCCGACGCCGATCACCGAAGTCGCAGGAGAGAGAGAGAGAGAGAGGAGAGAGAGTGAATTTGGGGGAAATATGAAAAGTTTTCCCCGTCGTTTCAATTTAAGTCTGGAACGTATATTTAGCGACGGACTAGCGACGGATTTTTATCCGTCGACCGTTAGTCGCTCTTTTGATGCTTGCCAACGGAATATCCGTCGCTTCGTAGTCGAAGAACTGTCCCGCCAATTATTCCCACAATTCCCGCCAAATAATCGACTGCATAGCGACGGATAAACATCCGTCGCTATATCTCCGACGTCCTAGCGACGGATGAGCGACCTTTTCTTCCCCTAAAAATAAAATAAAAAATGTAACGGCTTGTCGTCGGTACTCTCCGTCGGCTAGTTGCCACAAAGCCGTCGCTATCGCCGACGAAAAATATCCGTCGCTAATGTTCCGTCGCTAAATCGACATATTTTAGTAGTGCAAATGGGCTACAGACAATTGAAATAAACAATGTAATGGATGCTTGAATTTTTCAATTTAATTTCTAGGGTTTTGGAAACAAATAGAGAAAGAATTTGGGTGCCATCGATCTTCTTGAGAAGGAAATTTGGAAGAGAAGAGGAAAAAGAAGAGAAAATTTATAGGGTGGAAGAAATTTCTAGGAATTTTTAAATTAACTTCTTGATTGGGGATGGAGAAATGGTGGAGGAGAAAAGGAAGAAGAAGAGAGGAGTTAGGGTTTAGGAAGAGAGAGATTTTTTTTTGCAAACGAGAGAAAAAATTTGGGTTTGGGGGAATTTCACTTTGGGACAGCCCTAGATAAAAAAAATGGGTTGTCCTGAGTAAACACAAAAATATCTGGGCTAGCCCCAATCCGGACTAGTCCTAAGTAAATTTTGAAGTGCCCTTATAAATACCCTAATATAATACGGGTTAGAAACGATTCAAAATAGGCCGTATGTATATCATCAATTATTAAATTTAAAAAATAAATATTATTTTCTGTTACGTAGTAAGGAAACAAAATTTAAAATTACATCTCTACTATTATAAAAGGGCTTTAAAATGGCTCAAATTTGAGCCGTTTAAGCCATGTATATCAACAACCTTTTTAAAAAAAATATATTAAATTATGTAAAATAAAATGTTAATTTTTTAAATTTGTTATATATATTAAAAATGGAGAATCGAACTCAACCAAACAAGAAGAAAACCTCACACCTTAACCACATTAGCTAGAAAAGATATTTAACTATAATTTGATAATATTTTAATTATACGTTATCACACGTGCAAACCACGTGCATTTACTAGTGAACATATAATTGATTCTTAAATATATTTAAATTTTAGATTATATTTGAACTAATTATAAGTTATTGTCTAATTAAACACAAATCCTAAATTCAAAAAATATATTGATAACAATAATAAATAAATTATATTTAAAACAGTTTGATATATTTTAAATTTATATCTAATGTTTAATAATATTATAGATTTTTTTTATACGTACGTGCAACTCACATAAAATTATTAGTGTTAGATAAAAAATATATAATAATATTAAAAAAATATAATACTATTAAAAATAAACTATAATATTTACGTTAATTTTGGTGACATTCACGTACCCAAAAAGACTAAAATATTTTAACTATGATTTGAATACATTTTAATTATGATTTTTTATATATTTTTTATAATTTTAGATATGTGTTTAGTTAGAAAATATTACGTACTTAGTTTAAATATATTTTTAATATTTAGTATATTTTATAATTAGTTATAGGTTCACTTAGTTAGAAAAAAATTATAATTTTTTTCTTACCTAGGAGATACATATGCAGTAGTTAAAAAAAATAATAATTAATGGAGGATACAAATACGACTTCGACGACTCATTTTTAGTCGTTTCGAGCCGTATTGTATTAGTAGAGATTTGTACGATTTTCATTGTTTCGATTTAATGCAAAAAATCGATCAAACACTATTTATTGATTTTTATTTGAAATATAATTCTATCAACTAAATTAAAATCAAACTGACAAATTATATTTTTGTGTACATGTTTTTTCACTTTCATGCACTCTAAAGTCATGTTTGAACGCAGAATATGAAAACTAATAAAAAAAATTAAATTTTATCGGGTTCTAAAAAACACAATAGATATTAAGTTATAAAAAAAACTCCTTACTTTATTAGCACTAAAAATAATATAAAAATTATAAAATTATAGGATAAAAATAGTAAAACAATGTATCTAAGAGAAGCTAATTTATGTCACATTTTTATCACATAGGTCAATTAGGAGTGGCAGTTGTGCATGAACATGAAGTTCGTATATCGTACACAAAGTGTAATGTTCGACTCCTAGCGGTGTCATTATGTTGCTTTCAATCATGGTTTGTTGGCTCGAATATGAGAAAAGTTAACGATATGAGCTCTTTCGATGGAACAAAAAGGCATTTCGTCAAATGTGAGTGGACGATGCTTCTATTTAATTATTCTTTCAAGACTGATAAATAACTCGTACGTAGTGGATTTATGTTTTTTCCCGTAAATGATATAATTGGTAATAATAATAACGGTAATTATATGAAATTCGTAGGCTCCTAATAAGAGAGAAAAAAAAAATCATTTTGAACTTTTTTAGAGGAGGATCATAAAGAAGAAGAACAAATTGTTGCTTACTTCGTTTAGTTAGAAAGAATTATTTTATTTAGTGTTATTAACTTTGCTTTACCATTATTACGTGAAATAACGTTTTTAATGAAGTATGTATCATGAGAAAGTATTATAGAGTGATTTTTTGGGCTATACATCCCTGCAATTAGGTGAGTGTTGAGACAAACAAAGAGAACATAGCTAAGACATTACGATTAACGACATGGTCGCATGAATGAGAATAGAATAAATAAATGAGTTAGTTGGCATATATTGTTACGTTGTATTATTTGTATTTGATAGTATAGTTGCATTTGTGCACGGAGTTTTATATCTCGAACAATCTTCGGGGCACCAAAATTCGTATCGACCTAGGAGAGTTGGGACACCCTAGGACTTGTACGCTTCCACGACCATGGGGTGCTCGGTTAAACTTATACGTCTCAATGACTTGTTATGAGGAGTCGCCCATGGACATTATATAGTGAGGTTGCATGGTAATGATAGTTGTTTTGTATGCCTAACTATTTGATGTAGTGACGGACTAAAAATGCCTAGGAATATGATATCTAATGCGTGTTTTACAATAATGAAATTTGATGCTCAAGTTGTTAAAATCATGTATATGTCATTGATTTTACAATAATGCTAAGTTTACTACCAAATTCTTACAACCTTTTTACAACCTCACTCACCAACCCCTTACACATGGGTCCTATCGAATCCCACCACCCCTCACACCCCCCTGCTACATGGGCTCCACCCGACCCCACCACTTACTCCTCTCCTCCAATCGAAATCCGACACGTGACGGGAGTAAAGGGGTTGTATGAATTTGGTTGTAGGCATAGCATTGCTCTTGATTTTATTATAACTCTAAA
The DNA here is from genome assembly GCA_029216955.1 of Iris pallida. Taxonomy (NCBI): domain Eukaryota; kingdom Viridiplantae; phylum Streptophyta; class Magnoliopsida; order Asparagales; family Iridaceae; genus Iris; species Iris pallida. The sequence continues at coordinate 9,252,322 of JANAVB010043418.1, read as the reverse complement.
ATGCTACGATGTCCCTAAGAACAAATATGGACAATGTGTAATGTTATGCCTCGTAAAAGATAAAAAGGAAATAACATTGTTCATGTAGTCCCTAATAATTAATGGACGAGAAGAAAAAAAAAAGTATGGCTTGAAATATGTACAAGATAGAAAGATCACTAGTATTTAATTTTTTTTTCTTCCACATGATTACTTAGCATTTGCTTTCGGGTGAGTTTAGTTTTATCACCCACCAATACAAATTTCAATATACTGACCAATGCTTTGCGGGCAATGAGAATCAACATGACGTCTAGAGGCAATAAAACTATTTTAATCTTTCGAAAGCTGGACAAATAAATGTGTATTTTTAATAAAGAGATATAACATAGATAACAAAGTTATTATAATTATTTTTGGTTTGAAAATTGTAAGTCAAATTTGGCATATTAAGTTGACTGTTGAGGGTTGTTGTAATTCTACTTCAAGTTCAAGAATAAAATATTTATTTCCCATATCACTATTGTTATTTGATTTTTTGTTTTTAATTTTGTTGCATCAATCACACTTTGTAATAGTTTATCCAAAGCATATGTCTATATCTTGGACAAATATAATTTAGACTTGTACAACATTATATTTAGTGATGACTTTTTGAAAATTAAGATCGGATGTGACAAAAACACCTTCTTAGCTTAATTTTGGTGATAGAATTAGGAAATATTATATCATGTTCTTCTAAGGGTTAATTAGTTGTACTCCTATGGTTTGTACGTATTTTGGTAATTGTTCATGTTCTTTTAAAAATAAAGAACATCCCCCTAATTTATAAAGTTAATTAGTTGTACTCTCTTGGTGCATAGAAGAAAATGAGTGAAAAATTAAGCAGTCAGGGGGATGTTCTTTATTTTTTAAACAACGGAACAGTTACCAAAATACGTACAAATTATAGGGAGGTCCAACTAATTAACCCTTCTTCTAACCTGTCAAACTTAGCACTAATAATACATGTAGCAAATAAGAGCATCTCCAACACTATTGTGACTTTGGAAAAAAAGTTAATGCCACATAGGAATGACAAAATTTTATTCAAAAGTTCTTCTCCAATGCAATTGTCAAGTCAATTGTGAAGCTTATGTGGCAAAAAATAAAGAAGACATTGTAAAGTTGATTATCTTGTTCTTGACAATGCACTTGACAATGTCTTCTCTTCAATGTCATCAATTATGAATAAAAAATATTAGAAAAAAAGAAAAAGATGAGTAGTTGCCTTAAAAGTTGTCTTGGAAGTTGGAAAAAATACTTTTTATTGTCTTCTCAATACTTTTGCATTTGAGAGAGTTTTTCTATCTCATTGTCTTTTGAGATATAATTTTGTCAGATAAACAAAACATTGTCTTGTGGCTCATGCCACATAGGAGCCACCTAAGACTCACAACACTTAACAAGAACCCATGTTTCGAATCCCAACCATCCATCTAAACCCTGCATAGACACGTGTCATCCTCAGGTCCAAAACAGAACCCATCTTTCGAATCCCAACCATCCATCTAAACCCTCCCTCTCCCCCTTGACTCTCTCTCCTCTCTCTCTTTCTCTCTCTCTCTCTCCTCCCACCACCATGCTCCGCGCTCTAAAGCGCCGCCGCCGCCACCGCCCCCCGGTACGCTACAGCCGCACCCTATGCTCCTCCGACCAATCCCCTCCCTCCACGTGCCCCCACCTCCGCCGCAACCTCACTCTCCTCCTCTCCCGCCCCCCCTCCCTCCCGCTCCTCCGCGAGACACTGCACCGACTGACCCCCTCCGACCTCGATCACCTCCTCGACGAGATCCGTCCGTCCATCCGCCCCAGGCCCTTCCTCCACTTCTTCTCCCTCGCCTCCTCCGAAGCCCTCCGCTTCCCCTTCACCGTCCGATCCCGCGTCCTCCTCATCCACACCCTCCATTCCTCCGACCTCCATTCTCCGGCTCGCCTCCTCCTCGTCCGCCTCCTCTCCCACCCCTCCCTCGTCTTCCCCGACCTCGTCTCGGCCTTCGCCGACCTCGGCTGCTCCCCCGACCTCCTCGTCCACGTCCTACACTCCCACTTCGGCCTCGACCGCGCCCTCCACGCCTTCCGGGCCCTCGCTCTCCGCCGCTCGTGTCCGACCACCAAGACCTGCAACGTCTTCCTCTCGGCGCTAGTCAAGTCAAACCGCCTCGACGACGCACGCCAAGTGTTCGACGCAATGCGGGAGCTGGCCAGTCCCGACGTGTACTCCTACACGATCCTAATCAACGGACTGTGCAAGAAATCTAAGGTCGAGGAGGGGCTGCAGCTGTTTCTTGACATGGAGAGGTCAGGGGTCCAGCCGAGCGTCGTCACCTACAATGCACTGATCGATGGGCTGTGCAAGAAGGGGATGGTCGAGGAGGGGATCCAGATGAAGGCAAAGATGGTTCGGAGCGGGATTAAGCCTACTGTTGTTAGTTATGGTATATTAGTTAATGGATTGGTTAAGCTGGACAGGTTTGACGAGGCCGGTGCGGTTATGGAAGAGATGGCGGCAGAGGGGATCGTTCCGAATGTGTTTGTGTATAATACGTTGATCGACGGGCACTGCCGGATGAAGCGGTGGGACGAGGCAATGCGGTTGAAGGACGAGATGGTGTCAAGGGGTCTGGAGCCGAATTCTGTTACCTATAATGCGATAGGGAGAGGGTATTGTAAAGGCGGCGAGATGAAGCTGGCGGAGGTCCTGTTGGAAGATATGATGAGGTATGGGATCGGGATCAATCGAGAGCTGTTCGGTTCGGTTATTTTGTGGCTCGTGAAGGAGGAACCGAGATCGGAGTCTGCTGTCTGGCTCCTCGGGGAGATGCTGCGGAGGGATGTGAGGCCGGAGGATTCGGTTCTAACGGTGATGGTTGAGTTCCTGTGCAAGCACGGGAAGCATAGCTACGCGGTGGATGTTTGGACCAAGATGTCAGAGAAGGGTTTTGTTGTCAGCATAATTACTTGCAATGCTTTGATTCATGGGTTATGCGAGTCTGGTAACATGAAAGAAGCTGCCGGGCTAGTGAAATCGATGCTTGAGAAAGGAGTGGCATTGGATGTGGTGACCTATAATACTTTGATAGCGGGAAGCTGCAAAGAAGGAAAGGTTGATGAGGGGTTTAAGCTTCGGGATGAGATGGTGAAAAGAGGGCTGAAGCCTGATATTTGGACCTACAATACCCTCATAAAGGGGTTATGCGATTTGGGTAGAACGAAGGAGGCAGCTGAGCTTTTGAATCAGTTGAAGAAAGCTGGTCTGGTACCTGACATTTACACAATTAGCACAATTATTGATGGTCATTGCAAGGCTAAGCAATTTGCTGATGCTAAACACTTTTTGCGGGAGCTTGGCAATTTGGGTCTAGAGCCCAATGATGTCATCTATAATTCTCTTATCGATGGGTACTGTAGAGATAGTAATGTCAAGGAGGCTTCTAATCTTGTCGATGAAATGAAAAGTAAAGGCATTTCTCCAACTGTTGTGACCTATTCGACGCTTATGAATGGGTTATGTGGTTCTGGTCAAGTAGAAGAGGCTAAAAACATCCTAAGTGAAATGAGAGAGGGTGGTCTGCAAGTAAATGTTGTATGCTATACTATCTTGATTGATGGCTACTGTAAGATTAGTCAGGTGACGGAAGCTTGCAAACTATTTGAAGAAATGCGGGCTTGTGGTTTAATCCCGAACAAATTTACATACACTGCCTTGATGCAAGGACACTGTAAAGCTGGAAGTTATGAAAATGCTACCAAACTTTTAGATGAGATGGTAGATAGTGGTATTGTTCCAGATGCTGTTACTTATAACACATTGGTGTCTGGGTTATGCAACGAAGGGAGAATGCAGGAGGCTTTTGAGGTATGTGACAAGATGTCTGAAAGAGGATTGGCGCTTGATGAGGTTTCACACACTATTTTGGCTCACGGGATGTCTCTTGTTGGGCATCAAAAAGAGGCTGCTTCTGCATCCCAAGACATAGTCAAGCATGATAGCGGGCCTTAGCATGTTAAGTGTCTTCATTAATTGACATCCTTCTATACTTTGACAACCATAAGTGTAGTGCATTTTAAAAAAATGCTGCTACACTTGTTACATTTCCATTGACTGGGCACCTCATATCGGAGAGGACTACCACATGGCTGAGCAGATTTTTTCATTATTGATATACGGACATTTGCAGGTTATACACCATTCATTAATGTTTTACTCTGCTTGTTGTAACCTTCAATTTAGACTGGATTTCCAAATCATGACCATTTAGCTCATAGATTGCTTGTCCTACTTCTTGCAGGCAGTCCACTACGAACCAAGGCTGGTAGTTTCACTACTGAATACATTCTTTCTAGATGCAAGGTACTAAATCTACACTATTGGTGTGGACACTGAAGTACTTATTTAATAATTATTCTCATATACTTTGTATCTTTAGATCATTAGATGCATTTTATACATAATTTTTATGGGGGTGAGTATTTATGAAAACTAGACTATTATGATAATAGTTATATGACCACACTTGGCCAATAAACCTGCCAAGCATACACCTGGAGACAAGTCACAAATCACAACCCAAAACAAAAGGGGGAAGGCACTCAATACTTGCAAAGGACTAAACATGCAACAATCTAGTAAGGTTCACAGTATCGGTATCGGAATCGGTATCGGACTATTCCTACGAGTATTGGTATCGGCGATATCGGTAGTATCGGCGATTTCGGATCGGAGTATCGGATTTTTTGGTATCGGAAAAAAATAATTATTAATAAATTATTTACATTTTAAAACATATATTTTATACATTTAGGCATAATTTAAGTATTTTTAGTGTTATTTCGTAGTACTTTTGAAATTAAATAACATTGTAATCACCCTTAGCGATTGGTTTACATATAATAGATTGATTTTTTTCTTTTACATGTTTTTACAATCTTATTATGCTTTAAACCCTTGATGATTTGTCTTTTTCGTTTAATTTTCTTTGCCGAATTGACCGGAAAAGAGACCCTCAATGTTGGTATCGATAAGTATCGGGTATCGGTCGGTATCGGATCGGGACATGCCAAACCGTATCGGTATCGGCCGTATCGGATCGGTATCGGCCGATACTTTAAACCATGAATTATCTACAACTCAAACCTGCAAAGGACTAAACATGCAACAATCTACAACTCAAACCTGCAAACAAACCTCAAATCACAACAACAGGGCAGGAAGCTACTCAATACTTGCAAAGGCCTAAATTTGCAACAATCTACAATTCAAAGCATAAACCCAAAACAAATGACAAACCAAAACTACAGGACTAAAGCCACTCAATACTTACAATGGTCTAAACCTGTAATACTCTACACCTCAAAGATGAATATTTCATACCCTCGGCATATTCATCAAACAGTAGTATAGGTTGACATCATAAGAATTCTATTATATGATAATATGCGCGAGTTTGTTGTTATTGGATTTCTTTTCCAAATAAGCTCTTAGTGACAAATATATGTAATTGGTTATTCCTGTCTATCCAAGTATACTTTTCATAGGCAGTTTCGGAAAATATAGACATGGTAATCTCTTCTTGGCTTGAAACTAATTGAAGATATCAGACTTTGGATAAGAATTCTTAGTCGGAGAATTGTTTACTGAGGATCAATAATTACCTGAAGCTACCTTCGTGGAAATAATGGAGATAATCGATAGCAACTTTAGTGTGTACAAATATTTATTGCCATCATCTCCTTGGAAACCATCATCTCAGGCAGTTTATAGTTGGATCTGTACGTGTTTATCTTTCTTCTGGTCTGTGTATTTTGAGGATAATGTAGATACCTGCACTCGAGCACATAGGATATTGATCATGTTTCTGGCATTTAGACACTTCTTTATGTTTGCGTTGAAAAATGTGTTTCTATTGTCTTGCTTCGTTATTATATGATAATATGCGCGAGTTTGTTGTTATTGGATTTCTTTTCTAAATAAGCTCTTAGTGACAAATATATGTAATTGGTTATTCCTGTCTATTCGAGTATACTTTTCATAGGCAGTTTCGGAAAATATAGACATGATAATCTCTTCTTGGCTTGAAACTAATTGAAGATATCAGAGCTACCTTCATGGAAATAATGGAGATAATCGATAGCAACTTTAGTGTGTACAAATATTTATTGCCATCATCTCCTTGGAAATCATCTTCTCAGGCAGTTTATAGTTAGATCTGTACGTGTTTATCTTTCTTCTGGTCTGTGTATTTTGAGGATAATGTAGATACCTGCACTCGAGCACATAGGATATTGATCATGTTTCTGGCATTTAAACACTTTCTTTATGTTTGCGTTGAAAAATGTGTTTCTATTGTCTTGCTTCGTTATTACTTTCTCATGAAAGTTTACTTTCTGTTTAGGTTCCTTACAGTAATTTCAAATTCTTTTTGTCATGCAGTCGTCCTGCATAACTGAGCTCGACCTACCTCTTGTTGCATGCCTGGCTTAAAAGTGCAACACCTACTCATCAATAAGTGGCAAAGGAAGATAGTGACTTTGCTATTCAAATGGGGTTGAGTACCATCTTATTAATTTCTCATTCTTGATTTTCTATACGAAACATACGGCTACATGAGTTTTTACCAAGACATGTAACTGCTAATGAAAGGCCAATTGGCGGCAATGTTGAGAAACAACAGAAGCACACTGATACAAAATTGCTCCTAATGTTAACTTTGGGAGAAGGTTTTACTCCTATTAATTGCTGTCTTTAGGAGTTATGGTCTTTGCCTGTTGATCGACAACAATTTTGAGAAAACAGAAGTACATGAATACATAATTGTTCCTATTGTTAACTATTTGTAGAAGACTGTGCCATTACAAACTGTCGCCACACACACACACACACACACACACTATATCCTTGATCTATATATCCTTGACAGCGATTGACCTCGTGATCTATATATCCTTGATCGACTATAAATTTAAGAACCAAATGGTCTCTTTAGTTCCAACTCATGTATCAAGTGAAATCAAATAAAAAATGGATGGATTTTAACTAATTGTTAACTTACCGTAGTTGATGCAGATTATTCAATCCACTGGGTTTTGATTTATAGTCAATTATATATATATATATATATATATATATATATATATATATATATATATATATATCACAATGAGCACTTTCGGACTTACTCAACGTGGTCAACAAAAGACTTTTGCGTGTGTTTTTTTTGTCTGTGTGAATAAGTATTGGCGTATTGACGATTGACCCAAGTGATCAAGGATACAGAAAATTGGGTTAGAGGTTCGAATTTCCTTGGGCATGGTATGCACTTAAAATATTAGAGGGGATAAACAGTGATATTTCAGGTACCTTGCGGGTTATTGAGAGTCGAACCTAAAGTGGTCTGCCCGACTAGAGGATCATGGTACTAAAGGTTAAAGCACGAACAATACATGTGCTGGAGATCCATTCGGCGGTGGTTTAATGATACAACAAACACAAGAATTGAGGAACAACGTATGAAGAACTATACAGTTCGGGGAGACATGTAACTAAAACACCCGAGCTTAAGCCAAGGAGTAGATGTAGACTTTCCATTTCAGTTTGTGTGTGTGTATTTTTTTTTTTTCGTGTGTGTGTGTATATATATATATATATATATATATATATATATATATATATACACACACACACGAGGAGGGATCAGGATCTTCGCACTTAAGCATCTATGCGTGTTCTCCAAAATAACAGCCGTTGGATTGTCTTTATGGACCGTTCATATTAAATTCTTAAACTATCCTATTTCTTGCGAGATTTTGATCTAATCTGAACGGTCCATAAAGACAATCCAACGGTTGCTATTTCGGGAACATGCGGGGATGCTTAAGTGCAGAAATTTCGATCCCTCATATATATATATATATATATATATATATATATATATATATATATATATATAAAGAGTGTCTGCTTTATGGATAGAATTGTAAACTGTTGAGTTTGTTCCCTTAATATGTTGATGCATAGGTTTTGCATCTTGCATGTAATGAAGGAGACTATTGAGCTTTGGAATGAGTTGGGCAAATTGAGGCTTTACCTATGTTGAATTGATACTTCTCAGGAGGACTATATCTGTGCCTGTATCCGTATCCGACACGTATTAGACACAATACTTATTTGTCACTCATGTCAGATCTCTCTCACCCATGTCTAGGCTCCAAACATACCGAAAACATAGTTGAAAGTAATTTTGACATATTTATAATCATGTCAAGCATAATTGCGACACGTGATCTAGAGCATTTTGGAACTTAGTTACTACCCAAAATATACTTAAATTTAGATCTTATTAAGATGTAATATATAAAATATATTTTTATATGTATATATAACCGCCATATCCATGTGATACCCGTATCCCAAAAATTTCAAAAATGTCGTATTCCGTATCCGTATTGTGTCCGTATTTGAACATGTATTTCATGTCTATGCAACCTAGGGCTTTACAATTTAGCATAGGAAAATAGTTGAGAAAGGCTATGGAAGCTGGTCGCCTGGTAGAATACAACAACACAGCCTTTATTCCAAATTGTTTGAGGTTAACTGTTTGAAACCTCTTCTTCTAAATTGTTTGAGGTCAACTGTTTGAATCCTCTTCTTCTATTTTGCTCTGGTAAGGGTCATGTCATTTGCTCTGGTAAGGGTCATGTCATTCATGACACTAAAAAATTATATCCTTCTTTATCACTTCAGACCATGTTCGTCTAGGACTAGCGTCTTCATTAACTACTATATGACCACTCCTTAATGGAGCATCTATTGGTTTGGGTTACACATGTCCAAACCACTTAGAGACATTTTTTTCTTCTCATTTTTGGCATCACTTCTTAACATCCTACGGAACTCGTTTCTTATCCTATCCTTTTATGTATTGCCACTCATCCATCTTATCATTCTCATTTCGGCTACACTAATTTTCTGGACATGTTTCTTAATTGCCTAACACTATGATCCATAAAGTATGGGTGTTCTTATAGCGTATAACCTCATATAGTAACAATTTTTAAACTTTAGGGAAATTGAATTTTAGAGATGAATGATTTTTCTATACATCAGTTATTATAATATCTACAGAAGAGACAGGTATATGCAGTCCAGATGGTTACTAGTATGTCGTGGAAATCAAACATGCTTATTCATGGATGAATTGAAGCTGGTAGCCTGGTATGGTAACAATTTTTAAATTTGAGGTAAATTGAACTTCAGATTTTCTTTCCATTTCTTATGATGTCCACTGAAAAACAGGTATATACAGATGATAATAATTTGTTGCCGAAATCAAACATGCCTTCTTCATGGATCACAGATTGGTCAGGTATTAAGATTTTGCATAGCATTGTACACTATTAGGGAGGTTTTGTGATGAATATTGTATGATACTATACTTTTTTCTATGGATAAAGATTAGGAACAATAAGTGCAACATGCTGCATCTTTGCTGAAGTGCATGCACATAGATGTTTTGATCCTGAAGAGGGTTGTGTATTAAAGCGTGGGCACTTTGAAGTGGCAGATTTGGTTAGACCACCAAATCATTGTCTTCAGGTGGTGGATAGGTGGTATTGAATGATTTCATGTTTGATCTACACTGACTGAAGAATGTGCCTTGAGGTATGCCATTAGATGTGAAAATAACTATGCTGGAGCATTCCATGTTAATCTGATTTATGGAACATCTTGGGTGCAGAAAAGAAAATGCTTCTATATGTGACGGCATTGTCAAGCATGATGGTATGTCGTGATATTTTAAGCTATCTACTGTGATTCATAATCTCCAAAACTTGAACAACAGATATCTGATTCTGTGCTTGCGTAATGCTGCCCATTATTTTTCTGATCTCTGGATCTGAGCACTTATTGTTATCTGATCTTTTGGATTCCAAGAACTCGTCACCTTACAGCTTGTGATTTCTGGTAGAGACTGATGTCCTTGTGCACATAGATTTTTTACTTTTATAGACATCGTCACTCGAAACGACCTTGAGATTTAAAAAGCACAGTTCTTCATCGTTCTCTTTCTATTGATATGTTACTTCGTCTAACTTTTGCAGGTAGTTCAAAGGGCTGTTACTTGATCCACGGTGGCCGAATGGATTAACTACCATAGTATCATTAAGAGCCATGACTGTTCTTTTCTTCCACTACCCCATACATTTTTTTTCAGAAGGGACAAAATGCAAGCTGTAACTGTGCAGGTAATGTTTCTCAAATACACTTGTACATGTTTTTATTCATTATTACTATATAGTTTCTTGTATATGCATCAGTTTCTTATGTTTCCTTAACTTGCACTTTGGAGATTCACTGCAAACTTTGTCTGCATGCAGGATCTGGTTCCAAATTGGGCAAAGAACCTGATTTGATCTGGTATTGTTATTGCAATTCTGATAATCGATTGAGAAGCCCCTTGACTCCCTTTTAGATGTTATGCTTTCTATCATGTAAAATCTTTATTCCTAATGAAATATAAGCTTTAGCATCATGTTATTCTAGTAGTTATTGTTTTTTCAGTTGCAGCACTGAACAAGTAACAACATACGCTTAAGCCCGCGGGTCAATCTTTTTGAAACCTAAGAGTGCAGGAGGATAATGTTTAAGGCCAACAATGACAAGCTATGTAACATAATCCACAGATTTGATCATCATCATTTACAAGATCTTCGTCTTTGTCCCACCATGAATCTCAAATAGCCATCACCCTGTAAGAAAATATGCATGTTGCAAGGTTTAAATGCATGATCAAGACACCTATTCATTCATCCTGGGTGTTCAGTTGGTGTAAATTAAGATTTAGAGAGTGACACAGTACACTGCCCTATAGACATGCATCTGCATGCCTACAAAAAATACACGAAAACGAACACAAGCAGAAACAACGTTAGGGACTCCAGGAAGCAGGGCATCCAGAGCCAGGCTTGGGCCTGGATACCTGCCCAGGCACAACATTCCTGACGGGTACCCCGTACGCACGTACATACACACACTTTCCCTGTTAATAGTTACCGATAACCCGTTAATCAGACCCAATTTCTTAATAAAAATTCAGGTCTGGATGTAAAAGAGGAAAGCCGAACGGATTTGGGTCGTTCAGGTATTTATTAAATATGAAACCCGTTAACCCAATCCGATCTTTTAATAAAACCCCATTCGGGTATTAGAAACAACCCTAATGAAACTCGTGTCGGGTTTGGGAACAGAACTTGAAGCCGTAATCTTTTCAGGTCAGGTTAGGGATTTGCATGAATCCTATCCGAATGCGAGCAACTGACAGCCCTATATATACATATATATACACAACACACACTAATGCCATCCCTTTTCTTGCTTACTTCGATAGCAAGGTATTCCTGATTGTCAGCAGACAGAAGAGTGGTTGGACCAGACGAGGGAGAGCTGTAACTAGCAAGCATGCTTTAGGTTCTTGAACTGCCTGTGATGCTCTTGGTTTAGCCGATTAAGTAGTACCTGCACCGCCCGTAGCTTGAGGAAAGGTATAAACCGCATAGGGATGGAAGTGGCTAGAGCAGGGGTAGCTGGATCAGCAGTGATTCGGTCCACCCAGTAACAGATGGTTGGGTGAGATAAATAACTTACCTGCACCATAAGCATCTGCAGTAGAGTCCCGATCTTATGTTGTGTGCCCGTTATATATATATATATATATATATTTTTTTTTTTTCATATATATATATATATATATATATATATATATATATATAGGAAAAGGGATTTGCTATCATAGCAGGAGGTTTCCTGTTAAGAGGCTTAGTTGGCATATTTTTATTGGTTTCTATTTCTTCATATTAATACAATAATACTCTGCATACCAAATTATACTGCTCACAACCCTAAGCAATGCTGCAGCAAAATCCCTCCACCTCTTGCTGGTGATGATTTGCTAAGACCAAGCCAATACCCTACCCACCCACTTTTTTTATGTTCCTTTAACTTTGTTTTTCTGAAATTATATTCTATCAGAGATCATGAAATGGTCAAGAGTAAGAAGGAACGCATTACAATATAATGATTGGTCCGTTACAGCTAACAAAACCTTCCCTGTAGCGATGCACTAATAGATTCCTGTTCAACAATATAGTGGCATTCAATTCTTTCATAAATCAGTAAATGAAGATGAATGGAGCAAAGATAGTGGGATTGGTAAATAGAAATCCAGATGATCATTAGAACTGTTTTGTTTCATACATTTTGCTGTGATCAGACATTGTAGTTTCTTCTTAATTTATTTTCACAATTGTTGGTTATGTCAATCTTACATGCCAAGGGTCACAAGACTAATTATAATATTGTCTTAGTACATGCTAGTTTAATGAACGAGGAAGAGCTCCAATTGCCCCACTACCAACAAAAGTAGAAGAAAGTGATTCAGTAAACACAAAGAAGCTCATCTGACCAAGTGTTGAATAGTGTAACAAAGCCAATTGCTATCAATAATAAAAATGCCTCTCAAACTATTGAAAACCAATTTAATTAGTTGTTAGTTTGGTTTGCTAGTTCGGTGAGGAAAGAGATTGAAACTAGTTTTGATAGGATTAATATCAAGGTTCGCAGTATCAGTATCGGACCCTTCCTATAAGTATCGTGATCGGCGGCATCAGAATTTTTGGTATTGAAAAACCAACTTATGAATAGATTATTAAAATTTTAGAAAAATATATTATATATTTAGGCATAATTTTAAGTATTTTATATGTTGTTTCTTATTAATTTTGGAATTAAATGAAATAGTAGTAACACTTGCCGATCGGTTTACCTGTGACAGATAAGTTTTCTTCTTTTACATGTTTTTACAATCTTAGTATGCTTTTACACCCTTGCTGATTGAGCTTTTTCTTTCGATCTTCTTTGCCGAATTGATTGAAAAAAAGATCCAAGATGTCGGTATTGGTCTGTATCGGATCGGGACATGTCAAACCATATCGGTATCGGCTAATAGTGCAAACTATGATTAAATTAGTACTATGAAAGTATTTTTGAATAGTTTGTTTTGGTGTCTCTTACTTCTCGTCCTTGTGTCAGATTCATTTAGAGCCTTATAATTTCAGAAATACGAATTTTAAATCTTGAAGACTGCTGCTTCTGACAGTCTAGTTCTCATAATCTATGGACCCTACTATTGAGAGACTTGATAGGCGGGCTTGGAGAGGGTCCAAGTGATGGGGAATACTGGAAGGGTGACACGGAGCAGCGAACGAGGGCCGTGTACAGTGGGAGCTGGAAGGACTATGATGGGGGTCCAAGCTGGAAAGGCGGGGCGGCATACGGCAGCTCACGTTTGTCAGATTCATAATAGAAAGATGGAGAGATACCTTGGAGTAAAAATTGGCTGTGAGTGGGAGAGTAAACATTTTGTTGGAAGATCTGAAAAGTTGACAGGATAGAATCAAGAAACCGATAAAATATGCCTAGTAAGCGTCATAGCTTGTCCCAAGTTTTGGCATCACCTTACCCTAAGAATTAACATCACCTTATATATATAGAATTCACCATCATCTTACACTAAGAATTGTTAATAGCTTGCGGCAATAACATACCTGTCGCAGACATAAGTTTCTACAATCAATATGAATGGCGATGAAGTTCACAGACGACGTCAGAGGCAGCACAAGGGACCTTGCTACTAAGTGATCCGAGTAAAGATATCAGGCTAGTAAACAGGGAACAGCTTCTTGTCTGTCGTCAAGCAGTGAAGGTGATGGTGAATTATGCACGTTGCCGAGGAATGAAAAATAGATGCCAACCAATTTTGGTTAGTAGTTTGTTGTATATCGATCTAGCTGACTTAAGCCTTCATCAATTTTTAAAAAAATGCCCCTGGTCTCTTTGGTGTGAGAATCAGTGAATTGCTGCATAGTTGCAGTTTTTGATACTTGGGCTCATGTTTTCAAAAAAAAAAATGTTTGGCCAAATGTTTGCATGAAAAGACTATCTGTAGTGCTGTTTGCTCATTATATTTCATTTTAATTTTAGGTAATTCATATTACTTATTATATTCCCCGGCAGTGGAAGATGCTTGCAGGTTCTCCAATTTTCATAAGGATTATTATTATAATTATTGACAAAGTCTTTGCTCCAGATGCATGCAAAAATAGGCTTGAACTACATGGTTCTTCGCTAGCCCCCCAGTTCCTCATATGCTGTAAACAGTAACCCAAACGCATCAATGAAGCTAAGATCATGGTTCGAGTACTTCATTTAAGTTAACTTGTTTACTGATGATTCTTTATATGAAAAACTGTTCTTGATTCCAAACTTGTTCTTGTTTATGTGAAGCTGATTGCTGATGAAAGGACCAGCAGAGTGGACTTACAAATTTTCTTCATGTTTCCTATTTGGAGAAGGTTTTGCTGCTTCACATCAATTATTTCACAGTGCTTTAACTATAAGGGGCATTGTCCCTGATGAAATTAGCTCTGTACAAGGATTTTAGCTTGTACACTACCCTTTAATTTTCGCAAACTCGGACAGTTCTCATCTTGGTGCCTGTGTGCTCTACTGGTCTTCCATTCTTGTGGCCTCCTGTGTTTGTAACATGATATAAAACTGGATAGCTTGTAAAGCCCTTTTCTTTACCTATGAAATGATATTGATGTAACCTTACTTAACCCCCCGTAGGTTTGGCTGTGAATTAGTGATGTCTAAGACTTGATACTTTTTGTTTCTTCTTTCTAGTTGGTGTTAGAGGGTCAAACAAATTACAAGTTCAAAATTCAAGCTTATCAATTCAAACCTCCAACTCATCCATATCAATCATCATGTCAATCATCATGGATAAGGAGGATATTTCTTGATTATATTATTATTATCTTAGGTTATTTTGTTCTATTTTTATTGTTACTAAATTTCTTATAAATAAGAAGGCTATCAATGTAATCGGGGAGGTTGAGGTTTTCCGCCATAAGTTGATTATGAGATTTCCTGCGACATGTTTTTCGTTTTTTCTTCTGTTGGTACTCTTGATCTTGGGCCTTCATGCGTCTGAGTCAAATGTATCTTGACCTTGCCTGCTGATTGATTATATGGGTGCAAACTACCAGTACAGATCATTTTTTTTTTTTTGCGTGATTATATATTTACTTATGGCTGCATTTCTTGGTGAATGCAATATACAGGGGTTGCTTTAAGTTTTAAAATTAGGTTGTTAAAAGTGATCTAACGTAAATACTCCAACTCACTAATTCTTGTAATACTCATTGCATTGGTGGTTACACGGTACTGTGAGGATGGTATAGATTTTTCGGTTGATCGGCTAGTAGAATTTGTTTAACTACCGAACAATAGATAACTTGGGACTTAGGGAACATTTGGGGGGAGGGAGAGGAAAATTTGAGGGAAAGAAAAATGGAGGAAAGTTAATTTTTCCTTCCTTTGTTTGGATGGACAAAAAGTAGGGGAAGGAAAAGTTTAAAAATAATTTTTATTTGTTTATGTATATATGTATAATTACTATTTCCTCTTTGGTATTCTCAAATGATGATTTAATTTTAACTTTTTGAGGGGTGATGGGGTAAATTCACTCAAATTCCTCTTATCTCTCTCCATTTTCCTCCCACATTTGGGAGGAAAATTTTTTGGTGGGACCCACCTACTTTTTCCTCTCAAATTTTCCTCCCCCATGTTCTCTCCCCCTTTCCAAACACCATCATTTAAAATTTTCCTCTCACTTTCCTTTTAACTTTTTCCTTCCTCCTATTTTCCACCCTTCCCAAACGGTACCTTACCGTCCATGCTCGAAGACCCGGTGCTTTTACTATGCATGTTTTACAGACTCTAGACTTGACTTCCTGGTTAAAGTTACGAAGAATCACTTTAGTTTCGAAAGCACTTTCAAAATTTTGGTGGACTTCTCAATTTAGTATGCGATTACGACTGAAAAGAAAAGGAATATTCTTCCTAACATAGTTTGAATTTTCACTTTTGTCCTCATTTGCATTCCAATAAAAATGATTTACATCCACAGGTATTTTTTTCCAACTAATAAAATTTAAAAATTGTAAAAAACTAAAAGATTATTTTTTTATTTTTTTAAATAGTATGAAATATTTGCAATATATACTAAATATTTGTAGGGCAAATGGGTTATTCATGCTCTTTCACACTCCGCCCCCTCTTTCTTTCTCTCTTACAAAAAGAATTGCCATATTTTATATGTCAGTACGTAAACGAGCTTCACCTTTCAGTGCCTCTTCATCGTTGAATTTCTAGGGTTTGCTTCCCGCTTCACTCCTGCTCAAAATTCCCAATGTCTAGCCTTTCAATTCCTCCTTCAAATTAGGGTTTCGTCCCCAATATTAGGGGTTGCGCGTTTGTCCTTCGAATTTCGTTGGAAATGGTGCAAATCTCCGAAATTACTGCCGATGCCACCAAGGAGGGGTCGGTCCCGAAAGAACCTAATTTGGAGCCAGAGAAAGTCCAAGACTTGGAGGCGACGGTCGAGAAAGTCCAAGAATTGGAGCCTCCGGCGAAGAACCCCACCGACCACGCCCTCCGCGTCGCCTACATCATGCGGTCCTACCTCTCCGCCCGCACCTCCGCCTCCTCCTCCTGCGGAGACGGCGAGGACACGGCGGTCGAGCGCTGCGGGGCGATGATGGAGGTGGTGAGGGCGGACGGCGGGCGGCGGTGGCTTGTCTCAAAGGTCGTTCTGGAGCACTCCCATCCGGTGGAGGCCCCGGCGGACCCCACCTGCAACAGGATCGTGCCGGCGTTCGGGATGGACTTCGAGTCCCTCTCTATGGCGAAGGAGTTCTACGCGGCCTACAGCGGGAAGATCGGGTTCAAGGTGAAGACGGGTTCCGGGAGGAGAGCCAAGGGCACTCGGACTTTGGTAATGCAGAGGTTCTTCTGCTCCCACACGAACCATAGTCTACATGGAACCTCCAACGAGGACATATTGCTTAAGAAGAAGAGAGGGCCTTACAAAAAGAAGGTTGATGAGAAGGCCGAGGAAGTCGTCGAAGTGGTTCAGGTGGAGAGCCCGGATGAGCGGAATCTAGAGAGAGGTGGGGTTTCGGAAGAGAATGACTACGGGGGGAGGGTTGTTTTGAGTCCTGCGGTGGGTGAAGTTCTCGGAAAGGGAGGAGCTTTGGAGAAGGAGGATGGGAAAGGGAAGATGCCTTTGGTAGGCACTCCGGCCCAGTCGAAGTTGTTGAGAGAGCTCGGGGTTAGGGTGTCGAAGTACTCAAATGAGGAAAGGAGGGATATAATTCTCAAGTATATGAAGAAGAGGAATAACCGTCAAGTAGTAGATAGATCTGCTAAGGTGGTTCACTCGTTTCTCAATCTAGCTGATATCATTTGCATTCTAAATGCATTGTTTTCTAATAAATCAATCATGAAACATCTTAAGCAATTACAATAGTTATACTTGTTTTGATAGGAACTTGTAATTACAAGTTGTTCATAGTTGCATAATTATAATAAGAACACCATCAATTGGATTATTCACATTATTTAGTTCCTCACTTTGCATTAGTTACAACATAGGAAAAATGGAATAGGTTGCCTGGACCATGGTGCAACCAGAGATTTAATATATGTTGTGGTAGACTCACGTCTTAATTTAATAGGCTGGGCAATAAATTTTTTATCATAATGTTCTGGGGAGAAGTTAATGGTAATCTCTTTCTAGTTGTTGGTATGTCTCTACTCTCAAGTTATTGAATGGAGCATAGATGTTTTTTTTACTTTTACTTTTAACCTGCTTTTATAAGTCAAAGCTATCTTGGATCATGCATGAACTTGATGAAGATGAATGCCGAAACTGTTATCTTCTAAACATAGAACGTGGAATATGCTATGTTGCTTGGATACGAATATAGATACATATATGGATACGATATAAAAATGGAATAGACATTTTCTTAGTGGTACAGAAGTAGTCATCTAGTTGCACAATACAAACACATGTATGAACAGAATACAGATATGAACACCATTTTTGACACAACAGTGAAACATTGATTGCTGAAACCAACAACCCAATATATGAAAACTGACAGCTCAGTTCCCACACGAAAATTAAAAGGGGGATAATTCTATTGATAACTCAAAACAATCACTATTAACTTGTTTATTGTCTTATATATAACACCTATTTATAAGAAAATATAACTTAAAATCTAAGAAAGACTCATAAACAAACTAAAAAAGATAAATACCAACAATAGACTAAAAGATTCATCCAAATCATCTTAAAACAGGCTTAGCCGCCTCGAAGCTGTATTCCTGTTTGGCTAACAGGAATACAGGTTTTTCCAGCACCAATTTGGGTGCTTAGTGAGCACAAACCGGATTTCTTGTTGGTTTAGCCGAAATTTTGGTCCCTTGACCCGAGTTTCGCTCAGACCTCAAAGAGTATTCGCATTAGATTCCTCCACTTGTAGAGAACTCGAATGCGAGTTTTTCGTGACAATGCTCGGATAAAGTGCCTCGTTGGTTGCATGATGGTTGTAGAGATCCGCAATGTTGAGTGTTGACGAGATTTCCATCGGACTTGGTAAGTCTATTATGTAGGTTGTTAATCTTTTGCAGTACTTTGAATGGTCCAAACTTTCTCGATTAAAGCTTGCTATATTGTCCAACCGGTATTCTCTCATTCCGAAGGTACACCATGATGTCGTCACTAACGTTGAAAATTGTATCCTTATAGTGCTTGTCCACCATTGACTTGTACCTCGCATTAGCCTTTTGTAGTTGTTCGCGAACTCCTTATGAACTTCCTGGACTTGATTCATCAAATTTTTCGTTGTTATACTCTTTTCTGATCCCTTTGGCAAAACATGTAAATTTTTAGGAACGTGATTAGGTGATTTGGAATACACAATATCAAACAGAGACTTTCCTTATAGATGAATGAACCACACTATTATACGCGAATTCCACTTGTACCAAGGTGAAGTCCCGCTACTTTGGCTTCTCTCCACGTATACTCCTTATCATATTACCCAACGTTCTATTGAACACTTTGCAAGGTTCTAAACGGTGGTAGGCGGGTGCGCGGCGGAGAGAGTCTGCCTACCGCCTAGGCGGTTGATACTTTTTGAACATTTTTTTACTATTCTATCACAATTTTTTTTCATAATATGATGTATATTTTAAGGGTGTTCCATGCATAACTAAGTTGTAGAACGAAGATTTATGAAATTTTAGTTTTGTAAAAGTGAATCATAGGCCTATAATGCTTATAAAATTTTTTTGGCCGAAATATCTTGTTAGGTATTGCTTCGCCTAGGCGTCCGCCTATACCGTCTCACCTCCGCGCCTATGCTGTATCACCTCCGCCTATGCCGCCAATCTTCGTTGGCCGTCTACTCCACCGCCTACCAAAAAGCGGTGCGGAGAGAGACCGCCTACCGCCTAGGCGTCGTCTAAGTGGGCTAGGCGGCCGCCATTTAGAACACTGCCACTTTGGTTTGGCCGTCCGTATGCGGAGTAGTGCTACCGAACTTCAACGATGATCTAACCATGCTCCAAAGGCTGCCAAACGTGCTTAAGTATTTTGTATCTTAGTCGGACGTTATGCTCTTTGGTACCCACGAGATACTACTTCAGAAAAGAATCGTTGTCCTTATATTTTCGAGGACCCGGGATAGAGTGTATAGACCCATATTTTGTACTTTTCCTTTAGTGGTTTGGCACACATAATATTGTCACAATATCTTTTCCACATCTTGTCTCAACTGTGGCCAATGATAGCGTGAGGAAATGACGATAATTGTTTTGTCACGTCTCAAAGTGTGCCACCAAGTTGCTACCATGGAGCTCTCGTATTCATTTCTTCCTCAAAGATATACGAGGGACGCAAAGCCGACCCCCCTTTATCAAACCTATCGTGGACGACTTGATTTTGACGAAGCTGCTCCTATACCTCCTTAAAATTCTCATATTTCACATAAAGCTCCTTGATATACTTTGATCCAAGGTTGTAAAAGGCGCTAGGCGTTAGTCGGGCGGGCACCAGATGCCTAGCGCCTAGCTCGTCTAGGCGGCCGCGATTAAACACCCCCCCCCCCCCCCCCCCAAAAAAAAAAAAATCCACCGAAAAATGCAGAAAAAATTTCATAAAACCCCAAAATATGCATAGTCGGGGGTTGGGGGACCTAGGTGGGCGCCTAGCGGGCGGGAACTAGGCGGCCGCCTATGCCGATTTTTAGAACTATGCTTTAATCCAACCACCTCCTGACTGAGCGTGCGCTCCTTGTTATACTTCAATCCAACCACCTTTTGACCGAGCTTGGCTAACAATGAAGCCTTCATACTAAGCGCGTCGGCCATCCGATTGGAAGCTCCAAACTTGTCGACAATTTTTTACGAATTTTTTTGTAGAAACGTTTTCCACATTGCATGTATATTGCTGCTGATACGCTTCTAGCTACTCAAATACTTGAGCGTGCACACCACCAAGTAGTGATTCCAATGCTTGAGCGTGCACACCACCGCATATAACTCCTTGTCGTAGGTGGACCACTTCCTTCGAGGGTTGCTAAGCTTCTCAGTGAAGAATGCTACGACCCGTTTCTCTTGCTATATAGCACATCACCGATGCCAATGCCATTGGCGTCACACTCAACTTCGAAAAGATTACCAAACTTTAGAAGGGTAAAGACCGGTGCCATACAAAGCTTCTCCTTGATCACCACAAAACTCGTCGATATTTCTTCTTCCCAATTAAACTTCTTATTCTTCGTGGACTTCGTAATAGACTAATAGGCACTATGCTGGTACCGAAATATCGAAGGAATCGTCAATAAAACGTCGATAACCCATGGAAGCTTCTCTAATCTGCTATGGACTTCGGCCTTCCGAATTGCACGAACCTTCTCATCGACATGGATGTACATCTACGATGAACCCGAGAATAGCAACTTTGACGTCATAAAATAACACTTCTCCAAATTGACGCAAAGTTGGTTTTGCTTCGGTACATCCAAAACTCTCCAAAAGTGATCTAAGTGTTCGTTGTGATCCTTGTCGTAGATGAGTATGTCTTCGAAGTAGACCATAACACATTCGTCGAAAGGTCGTAGTGCTTTGTTCATGAGACTAATTAAAGTAGTCGGTGCATTAGATAATCTGAATGTCATGAGTCTCATGACCATCCACTCGAACAATCCATTCCACATTTTAAATGTCGTCTTACACTCGTCCCTCGACAGATGTGTATTTGATGGTAGTCGCTTCAAAGATCCATCTTGGAAAAGATTTCGTCCCTACTCAATTGATCTAACATATCATCAAGTCACGGTACATGAAACTTGTAGCTAATCGTGCCATTTTTATTACACGACTGTCTATACACATCCGTCAAGCCCTTTGGTGTCAATAGTGCTGGAATCGCGCACGAGCTCATGTTCTCTCTAATTTTCCTCTTTTGCAATAAGACATCGACCTTCTCCTGAAATATCTCGTTCTACCGCGAGTTCATATAATAGTGTGGAAAGTTTGGCAAACTTGTCCAGGATACGAGATCGATGCAGTGTTGGATTTTGTGCACGAGTAATGACACCCCTGTGGGAAGTTCCTATAGAATAATTTTGCGAAATTCGTCAAGGACCGGTTGTACCTTTGTTGGAATCGCTTCTCCCTCCTCTATGCTCCCCTTCATCACCAAGGCATTCACCTCATGGGCCTCCTTGAATTCCGTTTCTACTTCACGGAGTGTCGACGAAAGAACAATCTTTCCCCTCTATTGTAAATATGCAATTCAGATACTTTTATGCAAAGGTCTAGGTGTGTTACTTCGTTACATCCTTCACTAGGTGTGTACTTCGTTACATCCTTCACTAGTTGGTACGTCTTGTTCCACGTCATGCTTCATGCGAATATCAAACTTCTACGGCCTCCTAAGCAACACGCAATATATGTTGAGCCCGTCCATCACATCATAGTATATTTCATCCATATAGGCTCCGATGGAGAAGAAAACTCTACATCACTCGGTCACCTTGACACTTGGCATTTTCTGGACCTACTCGACAAAGTACAGGTCCAGGTGATTCTCCAACGTTAATCCTGCAGTTCCAACCAACTGTCTGGTGATGATTTCCTGGTTGCCGCTATCGACTACTACTTCAAACTGTTTACTATTGACGGTACAACGAGTTCGAAAAAGCTTGTTCCTTTGTGAGGAATATTCGTCTTTTAGTGTTAACATGATCTTCCTTATCACATCAAGGGCTACTTCTTCTTTGGATTTGTCGGACCCGCATCGTGATACACCCCTTATTTGGATGCTTTGCGATTAGCGTAAACCACATGCATCTTCGTGAACAATCACTTGAATGGTGACCCGATTTATTGCACTTGAAACACTTGTCAATGACAAATTTGGTATTCGTGCTGTTTGGTTGAGTAGTCGTCTATATGGATTTTTTTTCTAGCCATTTTCTTCGCTGCTCTAGCCTCTTTAGATATTTCATGTTGCTTTTGTCTTGGGCCGCTCTATCGTCTCTGATTGCCACTTTGACCTGCCGTATGGCTGCCTTTTGTCTTGTGACAGTCGCTTGGCTTGCGAGACTCGTTCATAGCTTCCGTCTGATTACGGATGCACTGCTTAGATCCGATCCCGAATTGCTAGCTCGAGTCTATCCATGAAGCAAAGTTGTGAAAAGCACTAAGCACTAGTTGCGCGGGCACTCACCGCCTAGCGCCTAGTCGGCCTAGGTGGTCTCCTAGATCTAGGCGGTTCAAAAATAAATAAATAAAATCCAAAAATATGCTAAAAATTGTAGAATAAGTCCATAAAACTCCAAAACGTACATAGTTGAACGTCGGGTGGTTTAGGCAGGCTCCTAGGCGGACATCGAGCGCCGCCTAGACTGCCTTTTAGAACAATGAAGTAAGATACATGGTATCCTTTGGTCTTATTGAGGTTGTTCCACTCAACAAGGCGCAAAAATTCTCTGGTATACTTGTTGACACTTCGTAGTCGTCGCATAGGAAGTACGCCTTTAGATTCTTTCTTCTGCATTTTCTCCAGTGAGGTGATGTGTCTCTTTCCTTCCCGTCTATGCTCGTCCTACAGCCTATCCCAACAAGCCAATGCTCTTGATTTCAATTGACAAGCCACCAACTTCAACTTCTTGTCTGTCGGAATCTTTATTGTAGTCAAAGAATCGGTTCACCATCGACAACCAATCCATAAACCCCTTGATGTCGAGATTGCCATAAAAGATAAGAATATCGACCTTCAACTTGAAATCATCTCTTCTCCTATATGTTTCATGTCCTGATTCTGTAGAATCGATAGTCGTCCCCCGGACGTGATGCCGTGAGAGCATAAATTGCACTCGCATAAGGCAGTGTCATAAGGTTATCCGAAACACAACAAAGAGAGTACGCAGAGAAATTGAACAACACATTTGAAACGATTTTTTTTACTTCATTGATAATGAACATCATTTACAAGACTATTACAATAGATGCTGTGCAGACTTACAAACTGACTCAATATGAACGCTGATGAGATAGCCGTTCTATACATTACATCCCTTTTATACAACCAAAAATATTAAAAACACCTGCTAGTAGGACTAATGTGGGGTCTTCAAAAGGGTTGAACAAGCCTTCGAGCACATGAGCAAGGCTTCAAAACACCCGAGCGTCACCTTGTTAGATGGTACGTCCTTCTTGGTTCGTAGTACCTGTGAAGAGCGAGGATCAGCACATTTCCGTGTACTGGTGAGTTACTAATTAAATATCATGCTCTCATTTGTTCAAGAAGTTATGTGTAATATAATTGGTTTTCTTTCTAGCCACCCTAGTAAATTTTATGTGAACAATACACACACACATATATATATATGGCATAACATATAAAAAATTACGTTAATTTTTATCCACGGCGTAGTTTCCGCCTCTGCATAAAACTTACCGTGTTCTTCCTTGTTCATTCAGATATTAATAGCTAAAACAGTGTATATATGTGAAAGTCACTGGTGACACACCATCCTGGACTATAGCTTGGTTTAGACGACAACCCTTTTAGCGCAGATAGCGAGCCCCGCTAAAAGTTCCCGAATAACCCGTGCTAGTATCTAGCATAGCTATCCTGTTTCCTCCTAGGTTGAATCGGTTCCGTGGTCCCAGGTTGTCGTTCGAAGAAATGAAACCTTGTGCACAAGTTGTTCATGACTGTGCGAGATTAAACTAGTTACTCAAGTATGGTCTACAAATTCACAAGAAACTTGATCATTTTTATCGTGTTCCGTCTTATCGTTGCAACATCCATTCATTGGTTCATTCTTTGCTTAACACAGTTCTTAACAGGTATAACATGTAAGCATGTAGCAGTTTATGAGATAGCAGTTCTATAGCAGATGTACATAAGTGAACGTGCAAAAGTCCTATAATTTACTTCTATGAAATTAAGCAATTCAACTTTGTGTCTACGTATTTATATATAAAATTTCATTTTATTTGGTATTGTTGATCGATTGGAGAACAAGAGGGTCAAGGAGAGAAAGGTCAAGCCACTCACTGTTGATTGATCGAGGTGAGAGAAAAGGTCTACTGCACTACACGACGCTTATGCGATCACCTGAAATCGCATAAGCAACGGATTACACTCTACCCTTCTCTTCAAAATTCGATATGAAGTGTGAAGTTCGAAAAACGCAAGCAATAAAATCCATCGAGAACATTTACGAAAACGCATTCATAAAACCAACGCCAAAGAAGCAAGTGCTCTGATACCACTTGACACATCACAATTCAATTCCTATACAAGAGAATTAAAAGAGAAATAGCTCTCATTGATAACTCAAAACAATCACAATTAACTTGTTTAGCATAACATTTTTTTATTAGGAAAGACAACTTATACCCTAAAAAAGGCTCCTAAACAAACTAGAAAATAAATACCAAAAAGAAACCAAAAGATTCACCCAAAATCAGCCTAAAATAGATTCAGCTGCCTCGAACCAATATTCCTGTTGGGCCAACCGTAACGGTTTTTTGGGCACCAATTTGGGTGCTTTGTGAGCATAAACTGGATTTCTGATTGGTTTGGCCGGAATATCGACGAATTTTTGGTCAGAGATCGGCATTCCACTAAATTTCCGGTCAGATCCCTAGAAGCGTCCACGTCAACTTTGCAGTGTCCGTGCAACATAGGAAATATTTAGGCACGAATTTGAACTGGACGATGCTAGGTAATACAAACTTATACTTCTGGTTTGCACTCAACAGGTTCCTTCGCGGCAAGCTTTGGCAGGGAGGCGGCAGCGAGGTTTTGGGGGAAAGTTTCTTAGTAAGGAAGAGATGCAGGTAAGAGGAATATATACTAAATGCCAATGATAACTATTTCACTGAGGCATCTGAAATTTTGATTTTCACTACCTGCTCTTTAGTTTTTATTCACTCAACGTCTTTATTGCCTCAGATATCAATCCTCGAATTTTTGCTTGTGTATCTTTTTTGATTAGGCCAATGTGATGAGGAGTTTAAGCTATAGCTTGCTCCAACTTCTTTACTTTGTTTTTTGTAATAAATGAAATGATTTATTTGAAAGATAAATTTAATCTTATGCCAGGAAGGTCTACCATGGGACTTTTGTTTATGACATTAATTGATGATAAGATCTAGAGAAAAAAATGGAGAGATAATATTGTTTTTATGTAATAAAAAGAAGGCTTGCTACAGTGCTCTTGGATATATTTTATTGTCGATTTTTGAGAAATAGTAAGCACCTAGTAATTGTTGAGGTGATTAAGGACATCTTTGGGTTGCAACTATGTTAAAACACTGAGATACTATTTCTAATCACCAGATGATTGCACCAAGGGTTGTGTTATGACTTACCTTTATTCATTAGACATGATGCAATCGAGCCCGATTCATGATGGTTTCATGATGCATATTGTTTTCCAATGATGTTATCTTAGTTGTTGTGAGATTAGCTAAGTGTTTATTTTCTAAGATGGAACTCGTGGGAGAAGTTTAGAATATAAAGATTTAAAATTGGTAGGCTGAAAACAAAGCATACCACATATAAACTTCAGTAAAATTACCTGGAAAATGAGTGTTGTTTCATGTTGATGGTGGCGACTAAGATCATTTTCACGACTTGAGATCGGTTATTCATCAACAAAGTAGATTTATAGAATGAAACAGGCTGGATAAATTGGAGAATTGTCAGGTGCTATATGTTAGATGGCTATAGGAGCAATCATGCTTTACATGTCACTACTCCACAAGATGTGCGAAGTGTAGCTGAAACAAAAATGTTGATGGAAGGTTGCAACAGAAAAATAGATAGTATAAGAAGTGCATTCATGGGAAGCTGATAGCAGCTCCACGAGTGCTGAGATGGGTTCAACAAGTCCAATGGAGACTAATCAACACAAGTGATAGTCTTAGTTAGTGTTAGTAAAATCGTTTTACAAGGTTGATTAGTCGTCCGATTACATGTTTTTGTTCCCTGACCAATTAAAATTCCATTAATTGGACAGGTTATTCAGTGAGACTGCTTAACCAGCCCAAAAACGATTAGTTAGACCGCTTTTGTTGATCTGGCGGATTAATTAAGTATCTTGATCGGTTTGAAAGCAGGTTTGGTCAAAATCAAATATCCGAAACCCGAACAATTCAATGTCCTAGATAAAATCTGATTGTAACCCTAAATTTACAATCTGTAACCCGTTTTTTCTTCCCAAATGCTTAGTCTCTATCTTTCTTATGAGAGTTAGAGAATCAAAGGGAAGTGCACCGACGATCTGCGATGGGACACCGACAAGCAACAATAATAAATACCTTTCCAGTCACATGTGAGTGGAATTTGTTGTATCTGAGAAATGAAAGTTGATTTGAACCTAGCTCTAGGAATTCTATTGTGCTTTGACTTCTTAAGGAGATTTTGTTCATTGGTTGGATGGACATCAGATCAGTGTTACGGATCTTCAATTTTATCTGTAGGGCTCTTAAAGTAGAGGAATATACTTCTCCAGCAATGTTCCCAAAGTTGTGTCTTCTGCTACATCCCTCTGGTGTTCTCCCTTTCAACCTTGCTTTACTGGCTTAATTCTAGAGTGCATTTTTAGTTCCATGTTATTAGTACATATGTGGGATGGAAGGGTTGTTACTGTTTGAAAATTTCATGAACAAAGATGCTACACATATTTTGCACATTCTTTAAATGTTAACTTTGATAGCTTACTATTTGCATGCCTGGTCGCCACTTCAAGTCTTGATATGATTGAATAATTTAATTGATTTGGCTGAACCACTTAGGCTAATCGATCTGGACCTGGATTAGGACTTCAATTCACTTGGTGTTTGTCAGGTCATTTTTCACATTTATTTAATTCTCGGATTGGGACACCTTATGATCTAGCTCCAAGGGTGAAGCTTTATTTGTACAATTATGTAACTATATTGTAACATTGATAGACCGCAGACCTCGTTCCTAGATGTTTCTGAAATAATCCTCCTTATCAGATCTTTCTATTTGGGGTTGACTAAATATATGTGTGCTTTTCTTATAAATTATTAACTTGCAGTTTATGTGATTTTTCCTGAACATATCCAGAACCCCAACCGAATGGAGGTTACAGTAGAAGACGAGACAGAGGTGCCTGCAGAAGTCATAGCAAATGCTGGAGGGGAACCCATAGTTGGTATGCTCTTTGAAAATGAAGACAAGGCATATGAATATTACATCAACTATGCTGGAAATAAAGGTTTTAGTGTTCGGAAAGGATGGTTGGATAAAGCTGCCAGAAATATAACTAGATCAAGGGTGTATGTATGTTCAAGAGAGGGGTATCGTCCAAAAAATACTCTGAATGAGGCAAGAGCAAGAACAGGTTGTCCTGCACGTATGGCTATAAAAATCACAGCTAGTGGTAAATACCGTGTAGTTGAGTTTGTTCCAGACCATAACCATCAGCTTGCAGCTCCGCTAGACATTCAGATGTTGAAGTCTCAGAGGTTGTTAGCCAAGGTTCAACCTCGAGGGATCCACCAAAATGCCAGCCTGATTCCTTCCGGTTATAAAAATTATCTCCGGGCGAAGAGAACGAAAGACATGAAGAGGGGAGATGCAAGAGCCATGATGGAGTACTTACAGAAGAAGAAGGGTGAGAATCCGTCCTTTTATTATGCCATGCAAATTGATGAAGAGGACCAGATGACCAATGTTTTTTGGGCGGATGCACGATCCATGATGGATTACTACTACTTTGGTGATGTTGTTTGTTTTGACACATCCTATAAAGCAAATGATTATGGCAGACCTTTTGCAGAATTCATTGGTGTGAATCATCACAAGCAGTCTGTCATTTTTGGTGTGGCTTTCTTGTATGACGAGAGCACAGAGTCCTTTAAGTGGTTGTTTGAGACTTTCAAGACCGCTATGTGCGGCAAGCAACCAAAGACCATTTTAACTGATAATTGTGCAGCAATCACTGAGACAATAGCTGCTGTCTGGCCGGGAACAGTTCATCAACATTGTGTCCGGCAAATATACCAAAATGCTGTCAAGCATTTGGCTCATTTCTTTCAAGGATCAGAAGGGTTTGCACATGATTTGAGCAGTTGTCTCTATGATTTTGAGGATGAGGAGGAGTTCCTGGCAGCGTGGGAGACAATGCTAGAGAAGTACAATCTGAAAGGCAATGAATGGTTGGCTAAGCTATTTGAGGGAAGGGAGAAATGGGCATCAGTGTATGGGCGACAAGCATTTTGTGCAGATATCCAGAGCACTTTACGAGGTGAAAATTTAAGTGGCCTGCTAAAAGAATACCTGAATCCAGAAATAGAACTACTGCAATTCTTCAAACAGTTTGAATGTTTAGTGGAAGAGCAAAGAAACACAGAGGTACAGGCTGATTATCATGCAAATCAGAGCGCCCCTATAGTACATCCGAGGCTATTCCCACAAACAGCAAATGTATATACGCCTGCAGTATTTGAGATATTCAGAAAAGAAGTTGAGTTGTGCATGGATTGTATGGTTTACAGCTGCCGTGAGGTGGGTACCTCATTTGAATACGAGGTTACCTCCAAAGAAAAAGCTAAAGCACATTTTGTTAGATTTGATTCATCAGATGGTACAGCCATTTGTACTTGTAAAAAATTTGAATTTATGGGGATCCAGTGTTGTCACGTGTTGAAAGTACTTCATTTTAAAAATATCAAAGAGCTCCCTCCACAATGCATATTGCAGAGATGGACAAAGGACGCCAAGGCTGTCAGTTTAAGAGAGAATCATGGATTTGCTCAAGATGCTGACCATAATTCATCTATATCAAAACGGTACAACTCCCTTTGCCGCATCTTGTACAAAATTGCGGAAAGGGCTGCAGAAAGTATTGATACATTTATGTTAATGGTTGGCCATTCAGATCGGCTTCTTGATCAAGTAGAACACATTTTGCAAGCAAAATTATTAGACAAACCTCCCACCAATGCCAACAAGGGGCAAACAGCGAATGGTATTGAGAGCCAAATTGAATTCCAGGGCTGCGTCACCGATAACCAGCAGGTTAGTGGGAAAAAGAAGAAGGATGGAGGAGTACGTAGGAGACATCAGAATGGGTTGGAGATGAATAATAAAAGGCAAAAAGTGAGAAAAGGTTTGTGGTTGTTTCATGCTCATTATTCGACGAAGATCAGATAGGATTATGAGTTTATAACTTGTGAAATGGTTGATGTAGGGCACTCTGATGAGGCAGAGCCTGCATCAAGGGACAATGAATCACCAATGCTTCCAAATAATATTTCACCTCAAATAAGGAACCCTTCAAACCAATTCTTCGCCCCGGGTGTTCTTCTGCAGGTATATAAATGATTATATGATCGTTCTAATTTTTTGTTGAGAATCAATCTGATCTCTGTGTTTACTCCACAACATAGGGAGCTAATTTTACTGGTCATCAGTTTGCACTTGGCACATCACAAAGTTATCAAGCCATGACTCAATTTGGTCAGGTAAAACTATATCAAGGGCACAGTTTGCAATCTTTGTTGGGGGATTTATGTTTATCTAATTTACATTGATGCAGGATTCATCAGCAGCAGCTTTACAACAGTCATTCCATGTTGGCTCTCACTTGAGTCAGGTATTTGATTATAACTTATTGTAGTGGTATAAGTCATGGCCATTACGTTTCAGTGGCTTAATCCAGGTTTGTTGCATTACTGCAATGAGACATTATTACTATGTTACAGTGGCACGCAGAAGCATCTGGTTTAGTACTAGTCATAGTTTCTTCTAACATTTTTGTGTTTGAATGCACTAGCATTGTATTCTCTCTCTCTCTCTCTCTCATACACCCACACACCCACGCATGCACGTGCAAGATAAATTATCAATACCTGCTTGAAAAATGGCTACCAACAACTCCAACCTTTTTCTTTAAACGTTCCAGATTAATTATCAATGATGGTTTCTTTAACCCATTGGTAGATACATAAGATAAATTACTCCGCAACCTTTGAATTTCTTAGCACTGATTTTATTGTTTTCTATTGCTTGTACTTCATTAACTTGTGACCATTTTTCAGAATGCTATGCAGGGTTTTCCAACCCTTGACATGCATCCCTTGCAATTTATGGGGAATAATCCCCAACTGGATCACCAGAGCAGTGACCAAGGAGCTCAAACAGTGTGGGATTTTCTATAATGTAAGTCCTTCGTATTAAGAACATTTTTTTAAGTTTTAGTTTGTCAGATACATATATCTATAAGTTTGTTTACTTTCTACTTATAATAATGGTAAACTTCATCACATTACTTATACTAATGATGGACTTCATCACAAACGACATCCTTGGTTTGATTGGTAGGTTGATCGTTGATCTAATGAAAACCAGTTCTCATCTGCCTGCTTCTTTCCTGCAAATTAGGGAATTTTTGACGTGCTTGTGTTTAGTGTGTGGGTGGGGGGGGGGGGGGGGGGGGGGGTAGGGGGGGTAGGGGCGTGCACAGTGCATTTTGGTGATCAGTAGGGTTCAAATCCAAACATGCTCCCATTGGTGCTGGGGTGTGCTTCTCTATGCACCGTACCAATTCTTGAGATGGCCTTGGGCAGAGGAAAAATAGGTATGTCCAGTCATTTGATAGGGATTGCCTTTAAGTTGAGGGATGTAATTCGTGGACTAGGAAAATCTACATGCTACCCCAATCCTAATATTGGGGTGAAGCAAACTGGCATGGTTATATTCTATGTATCATGGTCACTTCTCAAACAAATCTTGAATTTTTATATTGGTATTTTTCATACACCTTTTCAGAAGGTCTATGATATTTTTGACATCTTTCAATTTTTTTTTTTAATCTCATTGTCTTGCAAATTAAACTACTATTTTGAATAGAAGAGACTTCAAAACTATATCTTTATACACTACATATACCAAGCTTATTTTTTATTTTAGATTAAAGTGCCAGTTACTTACTGTCCGCTCTTGGTTTTGAATCCAGTGCTTTCCCTTCCGCTACCAAAAACCTTTTGTACCAAACTTAGTTTTTAGTTACAATGGAAACAAGTACTCATCTTGTAGGAGGCTAAGAAGATGAAGAGCTACCTACCCTTTCTTGTCATAAAAGGTTAGGACTACTTAGGAGTCTTAGGAGCATCAGATGTAAGCATCGAAGTTACACAAATTAGCAAATAGTATCTCATCCATCATATTTGATAAATTTTGAAAAGAAAAAAAAAACTACACTCTATTTTTGGTATTTTTCTGCGCACATTGTTCTTTGAGGAATTACGGTGTCTGCATGTCTAGGTCTATGCCTTGTCCTCATCCTTGCCATGTTTCATAGTTTCTGTGCAAGAGCGAACTCCCCCTGTTAGCTACTAGTCCATCTCCCTTTTTTGTGCTCTCTCTTCCTGCCGCCATTGCTTTTTTTATTTTTATCTGATCACTTTAATTCTTGCATTATTCAGGCAAGTCACTTTATTCACGTTCCCAGTATTTTCAAGTGACCAGCACACAGTTACTGTATTCTGGGAGGTAACAGTCAAAAGTACATAACAAGAAATAAAGATAATACTGTTGGTTATTATGGACACCAAGTATTTGGCGCATGCAGATACTGGCATCTCTGGCAATCCAAGGCAATAAAATTATGGTACTCTTCCTAGTGGTATAAACTTGTCTGCATTAGAAAGTTAACTTCGTTATATATAGAACCATTTGGTTATCCTCAAATATTCACATCATCAAAATTGAGCATTTTGCCTTAATAGAAAAATCTAGTCAGGAAGATACCAACCTAAAATAAATTCTGAAAATTTTAAGGTTGTTGCAGATGTGACTTCCTTACAGCAAATTTTAAGTTTGTTGCAGATTAACCATTTGAGATAAAACATGGGAATAAATTCCCCTTACTTTTATTAAGGATAATTACCAAAAGGTGATTACTCTAATGACACGATAAAAGACGATGCAAGTATACGGACTCACACAAGTGAACGAATAGCTTCTCATCAAATGGAAGCTTGGCGCAGCTGGAAACTATTCCTGTTCATCAAACTTTGATACACGCATGCGTGCTTCTTGTTTCAGTGTTTGATGTGTGCCATTCATATTCATCAAACTCTGCCGAATCCTGCCCATTGCTTTGGCTTTTGATCTGGTTCGTCCCCTTTCATCAAACTTGCATACGGAGGCAAAAAGGACGAGTTCAAGTTGTTTTCAGGCATATATACACCACAATAAATTGGCAATTTTCATATAAACCCTTCTTAAGGTAAAAATGAATGTTTCCTTGTATATAGTGTCAAGCTCTGTATTGGATGAAAACATGGCATAGTAACTCAGTAGCAGTTGTCTTTTTCCCCACTCCACTACCATAATAAGTTGTGCTGTTCTAACAGAAGTTTAGCTTATATTTTTAAGAGAACTTAGCATACTTCTTTTGTATTTAAGAAAAACTAATCATATAATAATTTGGAGTTATTTATATTAATAAAAATGATGCCCCTCGTGTCTGCTGTATTCGTGGCTCCGTCTTGGACACAGTAGGACGTGTGCAATGATTGAGTAGGATCTGGGTAATGGGTACCCTGTTAAAAACTGGGTCTTCGGAAGCAAGATTTGAGGGTCCAAAATCTTCCAAGAACTGGTCTGTCCTGTTAAAAACTGGGTCTTCGGAAGCAGATTTGCGGGTCCAAAATCTTCCAAGAATTGGTCTGTAGCGATTTGCTGACGACTTAAGTATTTTTATGACACTGTTCTACATATTTTGGCAGGTATATTTCTATATCTAAATCTAAATGATAGCAGGGGTGTATGGAGACTGAAGGCAGCTGAGGAGTAAAGGACCGATTGACTGCAAGATTATTTTGTTTGCTGCTGTTGTACATCTACCTACCAGTGACAGGGCGCATGTCACTTTTATAAGGCTAAAAGTTGTATCCAGTAGGGATGTATTGAGAACGGTTGTGATCCCAGCTGCAATTTTTTTTTCTTCTTCTTTGTATATTTATTTGACATTTGTTCTTGTTTCAACTTTTAGCCTTATAAAGTAAATATGCATCTCTATTCTCAGTGTCACCTGTGATTTGCATTATCAGGTTAATTAACTAGTATTTTGAATACAAGGGACTTCAAAATGCTCTCACTATGCACTACATGCATGTACCAAGCTTCCGGAAACTGAGTAGTCATCTTGTGAGAGGCTAGCTAAGATGATGTGAGCTAATGCCTACTCGTTCCTTTCACAAAAGGCTAGCTACGGCCAGGGCCGGCCCTGGGGTAAGCCGAACAAGACTTAGGGCTTAGGCAATCTTCCTCTGCTAGGGCAACTCTCTAGGCTCAGCATGATCCCACCAAAGATCAGTCACAAATGACCACCATGACAGCTGATAATAAGAATCAAGAGACAACCAAAATTAGCTCCGGATAGAGCAATCCAACCCTCCGGGCGGGCCGGCCTTGGCTATGTCCATCAGATATAAACATCAAACTTACACAAAATATCAAACAATAATATTTGACAAAACCCTAATCAGCCTATTTTCAAGAGAAAAAAGAAGGAAGGAAATTCCTTACCGATCAGGTCCTTCCTTTTACTAATACCCCTAGAATTTTTTGGGTTCTGTGTTAAGCCTCTCAGGAGTCTTTAATCCACCCATAGCCTAGTGCTACCTAAGGGTTTCCTCGCTATATATATGATGTCCATGTCAGTTAGAGATTTTTTGTTCACTTTGGACCCGGAAAAAGGAAATTAGAACTTCAACTTGAAAGTAGTAATATTTTGATTTCTTTATCTTTTTATATTATAGAATTATAAAGGTTCACTTAATGTGAGGTTAATTCAGTGTTTAGCGTAAATCATGTCATATATAACTACAGCTAAAGGTAATTCAAATTTAAGAAAAATGTATAATTTAGAATGTGAGATGCACAACTAACCTCACTTCAAGTAGTAAGAAAATATTACAAGGTTGTAACTACATTGTACCTGTCCGAGCTCTCTAGCCTACTGGTATTAGAGTGGACATCCGGAAGGGCTGGCAAGGTTGGAGCCCCCCCAATCGTGTGTGCGTGTGCGTGGGATTTAAAAAAAAAAAAAACTACATTGTACCTACTTGAAAAAAAATCAAAACCCGTATCATGTATCTATATCCGTGTCTGTATTTTTGTGCAAGAGTTGTAAAGATGGAGAGATGAGATGATTAATAGGGCATGCAAGGAATGGGTCCAAGAACTCCTAAACGAACAAGAAGCAAAATAGGAGTGTAACTTTACTTCATCAATATTAATGAGACCAGCCAGCTACGTACGTACCATGCAAGCTATGACACACATAATGCATGTCCCCACCCACCAAGTTGCATGCTCAAAGTTCTGGATATTAGATAGTTCATTATATATTTTTCATAATTTTGTTTTAGATATCAATCGAAATTTCTGCTTGGGGGAGTGTGTGTTGCATTTGCAAATGCATATTGCTGAACTTCTAATCTAATTGGAGTTCATAGTTTTTTTTTTTTTTTTTTTGAAATCACACGCACACACACAATTGGGAGGCTCGAACCTTGCCGGTCCCTCCGGATGTCCGCTCTAATACCACTAGGCTAGAGAGCTCGGATATGGAGTTCATAGTTAGGAGGCATATAGCTGCAGTTGCAAATGCATAAATGTACTCAATATTTGAAGTTAACCTAACCATAAAATATATGTATGTCCACAGAAACATGACTTTACTGATGCCAATAACATTTGCAACTAATAATATAATTATTCAGGTACTAGAAAGATATTGGAGGTAAAAATAAATATTTTTCATGTACTACAAGAATATGTAAATATTCTCAAATCCTCTAAACAGAAGAAGGAATTAGAAACATGACTGTTATTTACAAACATATATATTGCTCTATCTATTAATTACATGAGTTCACTGACGAGATTGTCAGTTCTAAGTTCAGTAGTTCTTTCTTCTCGGGTGGTTCTTCACAACAAGTGGATATTTCTTGTAAGGCGTCGACGATGCTTGATCCCCCCTGATCACTTGTTTCTTCGCATCCTTTCTCCGTGTGGTAGTAGTTAAAGGAAGACAAACTAAGGTTGCAATCAGTTCCTCCATGAGGACTAGGCATTAATGGGTTTGCAAAGCTTTCCTGAAACTGCATGAACATACAATTTTTGTACTGAAATATAAGTTGAAGTTTAATTTGAACACCAAGTGATAATTAACAACAACAAAGTCTTTTATTCCAACTAGTAAATGTACGTACTTTGTACTTATAATAACATATAATAAGAATAATATTCAATTACAGTAAAATATCTCTTCTAACTAGTGGGAGGTATTCTTCTTGTGGGATGTATTCTTCTTGTTTGGTTGAGTTCGATTCCACATGTTGAATATATAATAAATTTAAATCTATTTAGATTTATTTTAGGCTTAGTAAGTTATGCATGTAATAATAGTGTAATCTTTGACCATATTTTGACTAAGATATTTTCTTCTTCATTTAGATTGTGATTAGATTTTATTTATTTTTTAAGCAAAATAGGCCTATACTATAAATTTTTTTTTTCTCTCTTCAAATACCACTTTTAAAATTGAGAATTGCTCTCTAAATTGCATTCTCTTCACATTGGTTATCTCCTGCCACTACTAAAATATCATCAAATAGCGACGTACTGTAGCGACGGCAATAAATGGCGTCGCCAGTAGCAACGTCGTTTTAAACACGTCGCAAAACGTCGCTGTCTAGCGACGTTCTGCGACAGGAGGGTACTACGTCGCCGAAAAGCGACGTTCAGCGACATATTTTATGTACATGTCGCCAATAATTGTTTGAATTGTAGGAAGATACATGCATATAGTACTTTTTCTGCATCATGATCAATTTTGTTTTTTTACAACCTAAATCCAAGTTCATTTAGTAATACTAGAAGCCCCTTTAACTAACATCTTATCATTCTCCAAACAATTATGCTATTTGGCTCCCAAAATTTTTAGGTGGTATCATCTCCCATTGTGTGGCATCTGACATGGCAAATGATATGACAGCTGACATATCATTTTTTAACCAAAAAATTAGTTACCCAAAAAAATTTATTGATAATGTTAATGTTAATGCTAATTTTAATTTAATGTTAATGTCAAAATTAATGTTAATGTTAATTAATGTTATTGTTAATATTAATATTAATATTCATGTTAATTTTATTAATACTAATTTAATATTAATTTTAATGTTAATGTTAATAAAATTTTAATTTAATGTTAATGTTAATATTAATATTAATGTTAATGTTAATGTTAATGTTAATATTAATGTTAATGTTAATTTTATTATTAATATTAATTTTAATATTAATGTTCATGTTAATTTGATGTTAATATTAATTTTAGTATTAGTTTTAATGTTTAAGTTTGTCATGTCAATTGTCATGTCATCAGCCATGTCATATGCCACATAATGGGAGATGGTATCACCCAAATTTTTTGGGAGCCAAATAGCATTTTTGTTCTCCAAAACTAGTGTACCCATTTGCCTACGTCGCATATGAGTTTATGTCACATTTTTTTTCTCAATGGACACCATTTCTAACTCTTTCTCATCGTCCATCATATCTTTCAAGGTATTGCTACTCAAGCAACACATCATCGTCGTCATCATCATTTCAGCTATATTATAGACATTTTTTTAACGAAAATGTTTTGTTGTCCGTGGGCTTGGACCGCAGTCCTGGCCCGCGGGCCACTCCATTGGCCCCCCCTGCTAGCTTCCGGACCCACCCGTCTCGCTCTCCAATTAGAAGACGACACGTGGCCCGCGGGCCAGGACTGCGGTCGGACAATGTAGCAGTGCCGTTTTTTTTAATTACTCAACAGTACTCCCATTCATAAACCATATGTTTGTTCTTGAAAAAGAAAACAAGTATAGATGTTCACAAACCTGCTCAAGTTGCTCAAGTTGGTTGGGTATTTCTTCTCTCACAAACAGTGATCTGTGTACAACCAATAATCAAATCCTTCAGATTAATATCTTCATTTAATTAAAGAGACAACTACAGGAAACAACTATATATCACAGAAGAAGATTTAAGTTTTGGAGTTCCAGAACCAGACCTCAAGTTCAGCTGTGACTCATTGCAGTAAGTTTGAGAAGTACATGCTTCTGCGTCGGCTGCAGTGTAGTGTATTCCTTTCTTCTTGCAAGAATCTCTGGCAGAGAAGAAGACATTATAGTTGTGGTTTGTGCTTCTGTACGTCTGCGCTAGAGGAAAAACTAATATCAGTCCTGAAGTATACACAAAGTTTTTGTTGAGAACGAAGCGCGGAAACCGTTCCCCCAAACCAGAAAGTCCTGCGAGAGAACCGAGCAAAAGACACACAAACCAAAAACGCCAACACAAACTGGAGGTACATAAATTTTTACGTGGAAAATCCTTTCGGAAAAAATCACGGAACGATCGGAGTCCAACCCTGAAGAACCTCCACTAATGAAATAAAGAGAATATACCCTCTACAAGCTCCTCCCGATGAGTCCTTTTGGAGACTTCAACATATTATCAATCAAAGCTGTTAATTACTTGAGCAATGTATGTTTGTCTACGCATCAAATCAAAAGATGGATCACTTCTATATATCTTGATATTCTCGTAATAGAAATTCGCTATAATCATGGGTGGACTCAATTTTTTTTTTTTCATATATAATTTTTTTTTTTGTAAATTTTGTGAGTCAAGCTATACTTAGCCCATCCTAATCCACTCTAGCCCACCCCAGCTCAGGTTCTGGTTCCGCCCTTGGCTATAATTATCACTTGTATCTTACATTTGGCCTCCTAAAATTTTCTTCTGACCAAAATTTCTGATTCAAAACTAACTAATATCAAGTACTTTGTGATCCAATCGAGTCCTAAACCTCCGCATTTTTGTCCTACTACTAAATACACCTTAATCTACATCACACATTTTCGCAACTGATCATGCTGAAACAGAAGAAGGGAGCAAGCGAAGATTGAACCCGAAGTGAATGCTCAGTCTTAGCGATAACTACGTTGAAATTGTAATAAAAGTGTGTACTATATACTTACCAAAACATAGATTTATTGAAAATGAGTAAGAACTGTACAAATGCGCAGAGAATCACCATATATATATATTTGACTCTAATTTTAATCGGAAGTTAATGAAGTTATAATACCTGTAAATGGCTTTTGACATGAAATATGCTCAATCCCTTCACACCCATCATCAACAGAATACGCTTCGGTGTAGCTTCTGCAAATTTAATTATTTACACGAAAACTAAGAAAGTTAGAATTAATTAAAGCTTATTAATTTGAGAGCAAGAATAAAAGAACCTAGCTAGCTATACTTAAGTTCATCTTCGGCTTTTCATTCAGTATCCTATAATTAATGGTCATCTTCAACTAATTTTATATAATAACTAGACTTAAAATTGTTGAATTAATTTTGAGCAAATATTGATGTTTTTATATATATATATATAATTTTTTTTGATTTAACATGTTTGGTAACTTGTTTGGGCAAAACACCTGTATCTTTCATTGAATCCTCGTACGATCCTGCAGTATAATTTTTTGAGAATATTTAGAATAATCTTACATAAATGATATAGTTATTATTGAATGATTATATATAAGCATACATATATATTTGGATAATTAATCCAATACCCTTAATTATTTTAGAAATAACACTCGTAAACATTAATATACCTAGTAATTAATTACCTTTTAATTATTAGGAGAATGAAAAACATACAGGTAAGGTGCTCTTTCTCCCTCAAATGCATTTTCTGTTGAAGTGTTTCCATCAAAGTGCACAAATTAAGAATAGGTCATGATTTTTTTTTTCCCCTTTTTCTAAGTTAATCCTATGGTATCCTTTGATTATTTTTCATCATCTTTTTTTTTTTTTCCAAATTATAACAACCTAGTCTATTTATCCTAGAAAATTAAAGAAGAAGAATACATATATAATTAGTACATCAATTGTGACTATATGATGAAGCAAACATCATTATATACCTAACTTTTCATGACTTCACCTTACTCTTATCTACAATTTATAAGATCATCTAGGCTTTATTAATAAATAAATAATTAATATATAAGAGATATGATCAAGCATATATATATATATATATATATAACTATATATTGCCTAAATTAACTTACTTCTTTCTCCCCCAAGGCTGTGAACGGCCTCGACGAAGCGGCGGTGTAGCTCCTCGGTCCACCGCAGCCTCGGCGTTTCTGATCTGGTGTACTGCCTCACCCCTCTCCTTCCACAGCTCTTCATCATGATCAGTACTAATTGTTCTGGGTTGCTCCAATATTTGTACTACTAGCTAACTACTAGAAAACCTAGCTATAGGAAGAGTTATTACTATTTGTGAAGGAGAAGTATGAACTTTATGACCAAGTCCAGTCAAACATGCTCACTCTTCTCCAAAACTTTGAACAAAAACCCTAACCTTGGGATATTTTGGAAAAAAGTAGGATGAAAAGAATGAGAGTTTGGTAATAGTTTGGCAATATTATTCCTTAATTGGGCTTCACTAGCTGTGGACCAACTTTGTAGATATATATATATGTACCAGGAATTAATTAGTGGTTTACTCATCATCTACAAAGTGCTTAATTTATTAGGTAGATATAGATACCTCATATGTATGTACATTCCAACCATCTTTGAAAGAATGATCGAGTCATGAGTTTTTCTTCTTGGTGCATGTTTCTTCAAGAGAGAGAAATAATTTCATTATTCTAATGCTTACCTAACTTTGAAATCATGCATGCAGCAAACAAAATATATTCACCATCTTCAAACAGAAAAATGCATGCATGCTGTTTGTAGTGATATTAATTGTGGCTAGCTGTCCAAGCCGCGGTTCCACAGAACCGATCGTCCTCGCTAAGACATGATGTCGCGCGAGCCTAGACTGCATGCTAGAGCAAACCAAATATTTGAAACGGCCGATTAGAAGCTATGCGACAGAGTTACACAGAAGTCAGCAACGGAAGAAAATCTGAACAACACAAATATAAGAAAATAAAATCATATCTTTATTGATAATGCAGTAGAATTACAAATGCACGAGGCCAAGATTACAATAACTGAAGCTCACAATTTCCCTGAATACATATTACTCAGCCCTCTCTCTCTCTCTCTCATCTCTCAATTACAAAAGATCCTGCTTCGGGTATACAACTGGAAGAAGGCGATGTCCGACAATACATTACGTCCCGTATAGGTCAAGACTTCAACACGGTCGCACGTCTCAGAACGCCAAGAAACAGGGCCGGCCCTGAGCTGTTGGGGGCCCGAGACGAAACTTCCAAAATGGACCCCCATACATAATATAAAAAAGTATAAATAAAACAAAAATTTGTTGTAGTCAAGAATTGAACTAAGGACCTCTTAAATATAAGTCTTGCATTATAACCACTACAACACAATATTTTTTGTTAAAAAAGATACATGATACATACTAGTTCTATTATAGACAGTTCTATATTGGTGTCCTCTTTCGTCAGGGGATCCTGTACCGTCGTCCGGCCTGCCCTGGGCCAGGGCCGCCCCTGCCAAGAAATTCCAGGCCTCGGCGCGTCCAAGCGAGCTTTGCCTCCAATGAACAAGTACCTATAACTTGCATGCAAACTGGTGGATATCAATACACAACCGTACTGGTGGGGGACATCTCTCGTCCACCCATACAAAAACAACACATTCATTTAGTGAGTGCAAACTTATATATATATATATATATATAACCGTATATATTTACTTAATTTCAAGAAAGAACAACCAAGGTTAGAATATATATTGGATTCGGGTTCTTGAGTCAATTGGAACTACGTAATCATGCATGAAAAAAACATGTATATATATTTTTTTATGTATACAGTACTATTGAATATTTCTGCAGGCCAAACAATGTATAAGGCCCTAGTCATTTTCTTAAAGTGGAATTTGTACAATTTGAAAGATCAGTGAAGGATTAATTTGCAGATTCGATGGGTAGCTGAAGAATCTGTGGAATTGACATATACTATTAATATTTTTGGTCCATATTATCAAAGTTCAGAAGTCTAAGCTAATTAGTACTGTTTCTACAATAGCATGCAATGCACAAGAAATAATCTTATTGATCGCTATCACAATCCATATCAGTACTCATCAGCAAGTATCTGGCCCTCCGGCGCAAGCCAATTTGCTCTTGCTAGCTAGCTTTAATTTGCATATTTACTTGATTAAGACTACTTACTTTTCATATATATATATATATATATATATATATATATATATATATATATATATATATATATATATATATATATATATATATAACATTGAGTTTGATATGTTGGCTTGTATATTTTGGATATAACAGTCTTTTAAGTATCGAATGTCAGCAACATGCAGACCAGCATATATATGTACTAGTTATTTTTACGTGCGTTGCATGATAAGAAAAAGAAAAGAAAAAATTCTACCTTATGACTGAAATATAAAAACTTAAATTACGTTAGAATATTCTAAATATAATTTGAATATTTTTTAGTTATGATTTATAATAAATATATTTTTAAACCTTTGGATATGTGTTATCTTAGATAATATCATTTAGTTAGTTCTAAATATAATTTAAATTCTAAAATATTTTAGTATTTATAAATATTCACACAATTAGCAGGATTTTAGGTCTTAATCAGGGCCGGCCCTGGCCCAGGGCGGCCAGGGCGACCGCCCAGAGCCCCATAAAATTTGGGGGCCCAAAAAAATTAATTTAACTGTATATATATATTAGTAATCTTATATTGAAAATAGAATTAATATATAATATGATCCTTCTTTATCACAAAATATTTGTGGTGTAGTGGTAGTTTGTTATACTTGTACACAAGAGATCCTAGGTTCTAGCCTTGGTTGTATCATTTTTTAGTTCCATTTTTTTATATGGGCCCTATTTTAAAAATTTGCCTAGGGCCCCCATTAACTCAGGGCCGGCCCTGGTCTTAATTTTAGTTTAAACTACGTGACAAAATAACTATCGTTACGGAACTTTTTTTTTTTAAAAAACGAAAATGATTGATGAAATACGCACGGCTTAGACGACTCAATCTTGAGCCGTTTTGAAGCCCCCTTATCTTAGTAGAGATATATATCAGAAATATCAACGGCTAATTAATTAGAAAATTCAAAAAAAGAAAAGCTTGTTACCTGCACTTGCAACCACAAGGTTGGTATCTTGATATTTAAAGTGGTCAAGTAGTACTGGAACCAAATTCTTGATTCTCGCCATAAATTTCCACAGGAGAGCTAGCTATTCCTCATCCTCCTCATGTCAACGAAAGCCGGTGCCAACCCCCGGACCACTCCATCCATTCTCGTCCTCTTGATTCTTGATTTGCCGTGTCCCAAATCACTACACTTCTACTGTTCCAGCTGACCCTTTTGAAAGTTACATCAAAAATCCAAACACGAGAAAGCGTGCACCGTCAATCAACACGTTTTCATCCCGTTCGCATTTGACACGTTTGGTTTTCTAGCACCAGACGCTGTGGAGCTTCTTAAGAGAGTCCAAAAACTTATGCACGATAATATCACGTCTCCCAGGTCTATGGATGTAGTGTTTAAGAGGATTGGTTTTGCCATCCAAAAAGTGCTGGCGGCACAGTTTGTTGTCCGCTTGTCATCTATTTTGGTGTTTAAAAAAAAAAATGACGACGCACGAAGAATTAATCATGAATTGTACAATATAATTAGACCAGTTCTAGCTAGTATTAATTAATTAAGTCATGACAATGCGCAATGTACGTACATATCCTTCTGTAAGCTATAATAATATATATTCATAGTAGACTAGCTCGACCTTACAGAAACACTTGCTGGTCTGGATGTTTGAGAAATTAAAGCGTTTCTCTAATTAAACATATACTTGTAACTAAATTTTGCATGAAGTATTATTATTTTGAATGTGCCTAACATCTCTCTTCATAAAATAAATAAGAACAAGTTACTACAATATTCACTTAGAACTACTAACTTGGCTAAATTTGGGTGCAAAGTGCAAAGCCGCAAAGTGCTTCTTTATAGAAAAGTAAGGCTGGACTCAAAGTTTGTTCCTACTAAGAATTGGTTGGTCACAATCATGAAAGACAAAAAGACAATTGGAAGATGAAAAACGTGATACTAGCTAATGGCCAAGAATATGTGTACTACTTTTTTCATATGTGAACCCATTATTAATGTCTTCCAAGGATTTCCCTTGACCAAGCTTTACAAAGAATATATTAGTCTCTAATTTGTAATCATTCTCCCTGTTATTAGTATACTAGTGGATAACCCGTACCATAATTGCACGGACACGAACAGCAGATTCGACAGCCGAAGGTCGTTCCATCTCTGCTGCTTCTTCTTTCCGGAGACTGATCCGACTGGACCACCACCTGGAGAAGGGTCGAGTGACTTCTCTCCTGCCGAAGAATGCCTCCCGGAGATCCTCCGTGGTAACCTCACCGCCGCCGGCTGCTCCGGTTCGTATTGCGGGTCGAGGCTCACGGTGAAACCGGAGTTCCGGTTCTCCGCGGCGGAGGGGAGGCCTTGCTGCCGCCGCCTCCGCCGTCGTTCGGAGGGACGCGAGGGAGAAGTTGGGATGCTGGGATGAACGTGAGGGAGAAGTTGGGACAACTTGTCCTTTTATTTATGTGGTAGAACAAAAAACAGTGGGTTGTCTATAATCTAATCTAAAAGCAAAAATGAGCTTTAGAAAGAGGGACAATTTAGTCCTTTCATCATCGTTGAACCAAAGCACATGGATCGTACCAAAAAACCATTGTGCTTTATATTATAGATATATAGGAGAATCGATGATGTTCACTTGTATATAAAAATTTATTATAAGATATATTAGTTTTTTTTGGCAAATGTTAAGGGCCACCCCAAATTACTAAGGGCAACCAACTTAAATTTTTTTCAAAAATTACAAGTTTGCCATTTTCAGATACTAAGGGCCACCAAGTGTTTTGTCTTTCTTCTTCCTTTGTCTTCTTCCTCCTTTCTCAATTCCCAA
The DNA here is from genome assembly GCA_029216955.1 of Iris pallida. Lineage (NCBI taxonomy): Eukaryota > Viridiplantae > Streptophyta > Magnoliopsida > Asparagales > Iridaceae > Iris > Iris pallida. The sequence goes on along the minus strand of JANAVB010043418.1, from coordinate 9,207,712 downwards.
ACCACTTTTCTCAATCCCCACCTCCATTGTTGTCCCCACCTCCTCCATTGTTGTCCCCACCTCCACCATTGGTGTCCCCTCCTCCATTGTTATTGTCCCCACCTCTATTGAAGTTCCATATCTTCGGTAGTTCTCTACGCCTATACGAAGACAGGACTGCAGTGCTCGACCTATAGTCCTGTGAAAGGACTGGACTTTAGTCTAGGCCTACAGTCTGGTTAAAGGACTGGACTTTAGCCTAGGGCTGCAGTCCCCCTTTGACAGTAGGTTATGCTACTTCATTTTTTTCAAAAAAATGGCCTTCAGTGCCTGCAGGGTGGGACTGCAGTCCCTTGTGCAGAGTGGTGTCACCCTTTTTAAATATGCAAAGTGAATTTATTCGATTCGACGAGTCGAAGCATCGGGGATTACCGACCGGCGTAGCTCTGGTTGCGGCCGAGTTGGAGGGAGGACTCATCGACGATCCTGACGGCCGGTCCGGGGACAACGGCGGCGAGGGCGTCCGACAGGCAGGCCGCGGCCGTCAATTTGCCGCTGCATGGCTGCCCGCACATCACCACCAGCACCATACTTTGGTTGGTGGTGAAGACGACGGTGGAGATAAATTAGGGTTTTCGACTGTGGGTTTAATCAAGTTCGCCGGAAAACTGAAGCCCCCTCCCGCAGCCCCCTCCGCGCGCCTTCCTCACGAAATTGAACCAAAGCACAGATTTACCTTGCCGGAAAGTTCGCCGGGAAACCGAAGAACTATCTCCAGACCCCCGAAACACCCCACTAGCAAGAGAGGCTGCGGGAGGAGGAGGAGGAGGCGCGCGGAGGGGGCTGCGGGAGGAGGAGGCGCGCGGAGGAGGGGCCCTTAGTAAAATGGTTCATTTTAGATTGCCCTTAGTAAAAACAAAAGTGTAGGATGGTTGCCCTTAGTATGTTGGTAGCCCTTAGTAAAAAGGGGGTGGCCTTTAACATTTGCCTTTTTTTTTCTTGTTTGGTTGAGTTTAATTTTCCATTTTGAGTATATATAACAAATTTTAACTTTTTTAACAATGTTTCTACATAATCTAATTTTTTTTTTAAAAAATGGTTAATGATATATACGATTTAGATGGCTCAAATTTAAGCCGTTTTAAAGCTCTTTCATAATGTAGATGTATATTATTATTATTTTTACTTGTTTGTGCATGACGAACAGTATACCACTAGTGGTTTGAATACCAATTTTCAAGGCAATGCGCGCTGGTCATTGTTTTGAACATTCTACATTCTGATAGCTATGTGTATGGATTGATGACACCTATGTGATTAGCAGATACCTTGCTCTAAATGATGTGACAGATGATCAAAGCCCCCACTACATTGTCTTTAGGGTTATGGCGTTCTAGGGTCTCTCTAATATTAGAAATTTGTGGTTACGTCTCTATATTGTCTAGAAAGACTCCTCGTTAGATTCTCGTATTTTGTACTAAAAGATTATATATATAAAATATGTTTATTTTGTTCCCAAATAATAATTTTATTCCTCTTCCTCCCTCCTTTTTCGGCTGTTTGGGTTGCGTTCGTCGGCGAGAAGGAGGGGAGTGGTCGGAGCCGGCGAGGGAGGAGGAGGGGGGGGGGGGGGGGGTGGGGGGTCGGGCAGGGGGGGGTGGGGGGGGGGGAAGGGGGCGCGCTCGCCGGCGAGGAGGAGCATGGGGGGTGCGCTCATCGGCGAGAGAGGAGGGGGAGGGGGAGGGGGGAGGGGCCGGTGAGGGAGGGGTCTGGGGCGGGGGAGCTGGGGGCTCGCCGGCGCTGCGGGCGGGGGGGGGGGGGGGGGAGGTTAGAGGGGACAAGAACATTTTAGGTATAAAATTTTTAAAATTTGACTAAAGGGACCTAATTGAGCGGATTTGTAAACTAAGGAGGGACAAACTGCCAAAAAATTCTAAAAGGTCTTTCTACGCAAAAGGCGTATATTTAACGAGAATTTTTTTGCACTTTATCCAAGATTTGGATATTATTCTGACGGTTGATTTGGATTGGTCGTCCAAAATAGAAACATAAACATAAATTTCGAATATTATACTAGACCCTAAAACTAAATGTCAATTTTAAATATTATGGAGGCATAAACGAAATTTAAAGGTTGTCCAAATCAACTGTTTGGACGATATCCATACTCTCTTTTGAACAATATGAAACATAAACGTAAATTTTGAATATTGTACGGGACCCTAAACTTAAATAATGTTCCTTATCTTTACTTAGTAACTATTTTTGGCCTTAAGTCCACCAAATAAACTTCTTTCTCACCATGATAGTTAAGAATGTATATGTATTCTTAGCAATAAAGACCATTCATGTTGCTTCTATAGGTAAGTGTAATAAAATGGACAAGTGGTAATACTTGAAATATATATATATATATATATATATATATATATATATATATATATATATATATATATATATATATATATATATATATAGTTCCGCTCCGCTCTAATGGGCTTGCAAGCTTATCTTATGATACATTGTGGGGTTATATTTAACGGTGGGTTCCGTAGGTATATTTATTACGTTGGATTCAAATGATTCCTTTCAATAAATGATAAAAGAAATTTTTAATTCTATCTTAATATTCAAATAAGGTAAGCTTGCAAGTCCATTAGAGCGGATATATATATATATATATATATATATATATATATATATATATATATATATATATATATATATATATATATATATATATATTAAAATCAAAGTTCGAGTCGAAGACATCCAGCCGGTTTTGGCCCGGGGACCCGTGTCCACTAACACCCAGTCGACCTCCGTGGGACTCGATCCCTTGACTTCATCACTAAATGCCAATGGTCTTTTAGCCACTAGGCTACAAGACCATTGGCATAAGATAGATTAATATATATAACAATTAAAGATATTAGTTGAAGAACTGTTACGTTAGAGGTAAGTCCAAACGAACTTGATTGAGAGTATAAAGAATAATTTCATGACATTATTTTAGAGAGGACATGAGCATTAATAAAGTGGTTTAAGCAAAATTGAAGAATAATTAAGGACTCAAATAAAAAAAAATTCTATGACCGACAAAAAAGAGAGGACATAACCCCAAAAATTACTCCTATAGCTCAGTAGGGCATATATACCTTAATTTCCCCTCACTTTCAAAGAAGCAAATCATTAGATTATCAAGTACCTACAGTCTTGCTTTGTTGGATTCATGTGATAGAAGTGTGAAAAGGAACATTATGCTTAGTAAGTCAATGGTTGATAAGAATTTTGTGGCCTTCTCTTTTGGGTATTCTACAGCCTTTAATTAGTAGGTTGGGGGTTCTAGGTTAGGTTAGGTTAGGTTAGGTTAGGTTAGGTTAGATATGTGTTCTACAGCTTCCCTTTGTGTTAATATTCTAAGATTGGGGCTGTTGAGTTGGCTGTAGTTGTAGGCATTTGGGCATATGCCATCAAGTTGCTTGGCACTTTTTTTGCTCTTAACACTAATTATAGGCTAATAATTAGCATGAGTTTGTAGTTGTGGTCAGGGCTGGCCCTCGGGTAAGCACTTAGACAGCCCTTCTGATTAGGACAACCCTCCAGACTTCTAAGTCTCCACCTCTCCGCTAATAGTGCTTTCGTGTGTGGGGAACGAAACGCGGAAACCGTTCCCCCAAACCAGAAAGTCCTGCGAGAGAACCGAGCAAAAGCACACAAACCAAAAATGCCAAACACAATCGCAGACACAAAGATTTTTGACGTGAAAAATCCTTGCGGAAAAAACCACAGGACGATCGGAGTCCAACCCTGAAGAACCTCCACTAATGGAATAAAGAGAATACACCCTCTACAAGCTCCTCCCGATCCAACACGGATCACCACAACTCACTTGAAAGAAGAAAATTTTTGATTGCGGACTCCGAAGAACAAGAGATGCCGAAAAATTATTCGAAGCAATCTCTCCTTCACAATAGTCCTTAATCCTCTCTCTCTCTCTCTCTCTCAAAGATTGTAAAGCACTCTTATTTTTGAGATGATTTTACAACTAGCATGCATCACCCTTGGTTATCCATACATAGAAGGCCAATATATATGGAAACTTTCAATATGCATCAATCATATATTTAATGGAAATCCAATCATAATTGGCTTGCCATAATTGGAAACCCAATTATATGGAAAGCTACTATATGAAGGGTCCAATCATAAATATATGATCAAAGTAAATATGGAAATCCAATCATATATTTTCTTACCATATATGTTCCAAAATAAGATCCATGCACTCCCGAGCTTCTCCGACACACGGATGGCGCTCGTCGCTCTCCGGGGTATTCTCCACATAGGTTGGGAACCCCACCCACTCCAACAAATATTTCCCTTCACAACTAGGTGGAGGAATTCGTCATCCCGATGATCCGCCTGCATTACTCAAACTTTCCCCTTGGTAGAACCTTCGTGAGCATGTCCGCTCCATTGTCATCAGTATGGACCTTCTCAAGCATCGCGTCCTTCTTCTCAACCACATCTCGTATCCAATGATACCGAGTCTCAATGTGTTTGGACCGACTATGAAATGTCTGGTTCTTCACAAGGTGAATGGCACTCTGGCTATCGCAAAGCAAAGTATATTGCTCTTGCTTCAGCACCATTTTCTGCAACAGCTTTTTCAACCACAGCAACTCCTTGCAAGCCTCCGTCGCCGCAATGTACTCTGCCTCTGTCGTCGACATGGCAACACACTTCTACAACCGCGACAGCCACGATACCGCTCCTCCGGCAAACATCATCACATAGCCCGAAGTCGATTGTCTCGAGTCTACATCTCCAGCCATATCAGCGTCGGTATACCCAACCAGCTTTGGCTCGTCACCACCAAAAGAAAGTCTCCAATCAGTAGTGCCCTGAAGCTATCGTAGAATCCACTTGACCACACTCCAATATACCCATCCAGGATTTGAAAGGTACCTGCTAACTGTGCCAACTACATGAGCGATGTCTGACCTCGTACACACCATAGCATACATAAGACTTCCCACGGCTGAGGCATATGGAACCCGCTCCATATCTTCTTTTTCGTCCTCGGTAGATGGACACTGCTCCTCAGTGAACTTAAAGTGAGCCGCAAGGGGGCAACTCACTTTCTTCGACCCGTCCATACCGAAATGCTGAAGTACCCGGTGAATGTACTTCTTTTGGAACAAGTGTAGCAACTTGAAATCTCTCTCTCGGCTGATCTCCATCCCAAGAATAGTCTTTGTTGTACCCAAATCCTTCATAGAGAAGACCGCGCCTAGTTGGCGCTTCAACTCCGCTATCCTAGTGACATTTCGACCCACTAATAGCATGTCATATACATAGAGCAATAAAATAATGAAATTATTATCGGCAAAATACCTCACAAATACACAGTGATTCGACGTCGTCCGTGCATAGCCATGCTCCCCCATAAACGACTCGAACTTCCTGTACCACTGCCTCGGAGCCTGCTTCAGACCATACAAGCTCTTCCTCAACCGGCAGACCAAATATGACTTGCCCTTCTCACAGAATCCCTCTGGCTGCTCCATGTATAACTCCTCCTCAAGGTCACCATGGAGGAATGTCGTCTTCACGTCCATCTGTTCGACCTACAAGTCGAGACTGGCTGCCAATGCTAGCACCACCCGAATAGACGAATGCTTGACGACAGACGAAAAGATCTCATCATAATCTACGCCTTTCTGCTGTCCGTAGCCTTTACCTACCAGCCTCGCTTTGTATCGAGGGCGAGTAACATCATCCGTCTACTTCACTCTAAACACCCATCGATTCTTCAAAGCCTTCTTGCCCTTTGGCAACCGCACTAGCTCATAAGTGGAATTGGCGTGTAAGGAACTCATCTCCTCCTGCATAGCCTCCATCAACTCCTGTATGTGTTCGTCTTTCATAGCCTCTGTAAAACTTTCGGGCTCTCCCCCGTCAGTCAATAGCACATACTCACCCGGTGAGTATCTCGTAGATGGTCGACGCTCTCTGTCGCTCCTTCTCAGTGGAGCCACTGGTGCTGGCTGTATACCAACAGCCTCCTCCTCTTCAGGAACCGCCACCCCGGCATGCTCATCCTCCTGAGGGATACCCTGACCACCATCAGCAGGCTGATGATCAAGGTTGGGAGCAACTCCATGTTGTCACGCCCCGCTCCCATTTACGGTGAGTCGAGTACGTAAACAGCATCCCCAAGCTACGTACTTTACGAACAAATCGGTATTCGTAACCACGATTATTGCCTGTAAGTTCTAGGATAAAGTATAGGGTAAAGCTAAACCATCAACAAATAACAACTAAGCACAATCACAGTACCATTCTTTTTCAATTTACATCTCACAACTTTGAGTTCTGTCTTCAAAAGATAGTACAAAAACTACTCACTAATTATACAACCATATGTGTATCTCCCATAAGGATTAATATACATATAACTATACAAGAACACAAAATAAATTTGTTCTACAAGCATCCTCTATTACTCTTCCGATTCATCCACATTATATAAGGGAAGTACCTCGTATTCGACCTGGCCTTCATCTAGTGAACAAAACTAGGTCATCAAAGACATGCAAGTCCTCGATTCAAGGAAGACGAAATAAATAATATGATACTGAAAATCAAATACAACGGAAATGTAAACCGAATAAACTCTAAGTACAAGATTAAATATAAATTTGAACTAACTTCTAAAGTGATCTTAATTAAGTAAAATAATTGTATCCAAAACCGCCCTTTAAGTTCTAAAGTCACTAGCACAGTCATAAGACAAATTTTTTTTATACGATGATGCAAAGTTTAGAGAACATGTTTGGATCTCACATTCGTAGTGGCACGAGCACTATCTAGGTAATAATTCCGTTACCAGGGATCAGGTGGTGGCACGTAGGTACGGTGCTTAGTAGTCCGGCCACTACTCTTCGGGAGCTAAATCATAATATCAATTAACCAAATTCGACTTTTATCGAATTAGGTACACATTTACAAATAACACGAGCATCGGGTGGGTAGGTGATCTAAGCATTCACCCAGTCTCAACGCAAGGCCTTGCGAAGGACCTACAAGTACTGATCAGTTTTGTTAATTATATTGCCCAGATTTCATACGATATGATCCAAACTGTTCTCCCCCGCCCAATGCTCTATTCTACATTCACAATCAATCCTAAGCCTTTTCTAATAATTGAAACTTCGTTTCCTGGATTAAGTATACATGTTAATTTATGTTTATGGAATATATATCTAGGTTTAGGGTTCGGTACGATACCACGACGTTTAAATTTCGAAATTAGACTATCTTCTGAAATCCTTAGATTTTCGGCAGTCTCCTTTGTATTTCGAGCTCCAAACACAGTATTATAACCGACCCGGAGCAACTCTCCGTAGAATTGACATGGGTCAAAGCCCCTTCGGTGGAACAACTCTACACCGGTCACACGCAGTTAATATAGTTGATAGGAATTGTATAAAAACACAAAACTAAGTTTACCCAAAATTTCAAACATGTATCCCCTACTTGTAAGGGTTATTTTGTACAAAGGTACAAAATTTTTGATATAATTAGATTTTGGGTACTGAATTTGTCCGTTTTAGAGTTTGGGTACTCGAATTTTTTTAGTGACACATTTTAGTGACAAAAGTGGACTTTCAGTGACGAAATAAGACTTTTAACGACGAATGTTCGTCACTAAAATGTGTCACTAAAAAATTACAGTATCCAAAGTCTAAAACGGACAAACCCAGTACTCAAAGTCAAATTATATCAAAAACTTGGTACCCTTATACAAAATAACCCTACTTGTAAATAGTATAACTTTTATCATATAAATCTGAATACCATCATATTATATATCGTCGGAAAGCTTATCAAATTTCCTACGAAACACGTGTTTACACATTTTGGATTTTATAGAGTTTAATAGCTCAAAACTGAGGTACAAGCTTATGTGTCCTTAAATTACAGAAAATATTTCCAGGTTTCGACCACGATATTGCACGGTTAATAACTCCTAATATATACATCGAGATACTATCATATTATATACCGTCGGAAATCTTATCGAGTCCTCTACGTTTTTTCAGTAGACATAATTTAGTTTTAATGACATTTGCTAGATCAAAACTGTCGCGAAAAATACTACAATTTAAATTCCAGAATTTCGTTCCAGAATTGTACATCCTTGTTGTACGTCCTGTAACTCATAATACATAAATCATAATACCATCATATTATATGTTTTCGGAAATGGCGTCGAATTTCCTAGATAATTCGTTTAGACATATTTTTAATTTGAGTTTATTTACTGGATCGAAACTGTTCTAGAAATTTACTATGCAGTTGGAATTTAAATTCAGCATACATGTAATTGTTCTAATCAAGTCCAGCTCTTCATATAAGTGTGTCATCTTCTCAAATATCCCCTGGAAATGTGATATAGACCTCTTATAAATAGCATAACAACCATCTCTCATGTTAATTTCCAAGAGGATTCATAAAATAAATCAAAATTATGTAAGGAAATGACAAAAATTGGATTTTCTTCAAGTAGAGATCTTGCCTTTATGTTCTTGAATTTATGAGATGAAGTGGAAATGGAGGAAATATTTTTAGGTTGAGAAGGATCCAAGATGTTGTACGGATGAGAAAGTGTGGAATGGGGAGGTGGTGAAAGTTATATATACATACATACATATATCAAGTGTTTAATTTATTTACACTAGATATTTTTCTATTAACCAATCACAACTAGCTAACCATCCACCCTCATGAACTCATGAACGTTCACTTTGCTTCCAAATGAAGCTAAACTTTGAGTTGGTTAAATGGTATTTTGGTAATTAGTTAAGTAAATTTGATTAGGACTTTAATAATCCAAATTAGCACTATATTAAATTTAACCCTTTTTACACTAATTATAACTTAAACCAATGATGACTAAGCATGATGACAAGCTAGCACCTCAAATATAATAATAATAAAACTTGTATGCAAAAAAATATATTATTATATTAAAATTTATCCAGTTCAAAAAATTATATTATTAAAATAATAAAAATTTTCTCGTAAAGATATTTTCTCGTAGAACTCGTATTTTCAAATAAATAATAATAATAAAATAAAATTTGAAACCAACTATGACACTCTACCCTCCTTAGAAAAATTTCGTCCGCGGAATTCAAATTATACTAATAGAGGTATATCAAAGGGTACTTTAAGTTTTAAAACAAATCTTGAGTGTCAAATAGATAGGGATACTGTTTCCTCATATCTTCTTCCCGTTCCCAGGTAGATTTACCTGGAGAATCTTTACTCCATGCCACTCGTACTAGAGATATGCTTTTGTTCTTGAGTATCTTTTCTCTTCTATCCAGGATTTCCACTGGTTGTTGTTCTACTCAGAGTGTCGGACCCACTGTTATCTCCGAATGATCCAATATATGACTTGGATCTGGTATATATCTTCGAAGTTGTGATATGTGAAATACTTTATGAATTCCTTCTAGTGTTGGAGATAAGGCCAACCTGTATGATACCTCTCCAATTCTTTCAATCACATCAAAGGGTCCAATGTACCTTGGGCTTAATTTTTTTCGAGTTCCAAATCTGATTGTTCCTCGAGATGGTGAAATTTTTAAGAATACATGATCACCAGGTTGAAATTCTAGTGATCTTCTATGTTTATCTGTCCACATCGTTTGCCTATCTTGAGCTGCTTGAAGATGACTCCTTATGGATTTAATCTTGTCTACAGTTTGTATCACCATTTCTGGACCCAATAGCTGACGTTCACCTACGTCACTCCAACATATAGGAGATCGGCACTTTCTTCCATACAAAGCTTCAAAAGGTGCCATTTTAATGCTGGCATGATAACTATTGTTATAAGAGAAATCAATTAGATGCAGATGATCATCCCATGATCCTCCAAAATCAAGAGTACATGCTCTCAACATGTCTTCTAGTATTTGAATAGTTCTTTCTGATTGGCCATCTGTTTGAGGGTGATATGTTGAGCTAAACTTTAAACGTGTACCGAGACTTTCTTGTAAGCTTTCCCAAAATTTTGAAGTAAACCGAGAGTCTCTGTCTGACACTATGCTTGCAGGTACTCCATGCTGACTGACAATTTGTCTCATATACATATCAGCTAGTATCTCAGTTGATTGATCCACTCTAAATGGTAAAAATTGAGCAGATTTTGTAAGTCTATCCACAATAACCCAAATAGCATTGTTAGCCTTCTGAGTCCTTGGAAGTCCTGATATGAAGTCCATGGTAATATGGTCCCACTTCCATTCTGGTATGGGTAAAGGCTGAAGAAGTCCTGCCGTCCTCTGGTGCTCTGCCTTCACTTGCTGACCCACTAGACATTTTGATACAAATCTTGCAACTTCTCTTTTCATTCCATGCCACCAGAAATTTTGTTTGAGATCTTTATACATTTTTGTACTTCCTGGATGAATAGAATATTGAGAATTATGTGCCTCTGACATTACTTCTGTTCTTAAGTCTCCTTTTGGCACACATAATCTGTGTTCAAATCTCAATGTTCCATCTGGGTATTTACTTATCCTAGTTTGAAGTCATGTTTCAGTCTTCTTCCATAGTTCTTGTAATTTAGTATCTTCTTGTTGAGTTGCTTTGATTCTCTCTACTAAAGATGACTGAATTTGCAAGTTAGCCCATGATCCTTCTGCTATTGGATATATAATTTTAATACCCATCTTTCTTAGATCATCAAGGATTTCTTTTGGTGTATTCATAAAGAACGCCATAGGTCTTCTACTTAATGCATCTACTACTTTATTTGCTTTGCCAGGATGGTATTGCAGTTCCATATCAAAGTCTTTAAGTAGCTCTAACCACCTTCTTTGTCTCATATTCAACTCTTTCTGAGTGAATATATATTTTAAGCTTTTGTGGTCAGTATAGACTTGAACGCTTTCACCATATAGGTAGTATCTCCATAATTTAAATACAAACACTACTGCTGCAAGCTCTAGATCATGTGTTGGATAATAACTTTCATGTTGCTTCAACTAACGAGAGGCATAAGCTATCACCCTTCCATGTTGCATTAGTACACAACCTAGGCCTTTACCAGAAGCATCGCTATAAATTTTATAACCTCCAGATCCATTTGGTAAAGCTAGAACAGGTGATGTAATAGTCTTTCTTTCAACTCTTCAAATGCTGCTTGACATTTGTCTGTCCAGATAAATTTTTCATCCTTCCGTGTCAAACGGGTTATAGGTTCAGAAATCCTTGAAAAGTTTTCTACAAATCTTCTGTAATATCCTGCTAACCCCAAAAAGCTTCGAATTTCTGCTACAGATTTTGGTACTGGCCATGATTTTACTGCTTCTACTTTCATTGGATCAACTGAAATTCCTTCACCGCTGATGATATGGCCAAGAAAAGATATACGGTCTAGCCAAAATTCACATTTGCTAAGCTTCCCGTATAATTGTTCTTGTCTCAAAGTTTGAAGTACTATCCGTAGATGTTCTTCATGTTCTTCCTCATTCTTAGAATATATCAAAATATCATCGATGAATACTATAACAAATTTGTCCAAGTATTGGTAGAATATGTGATTCATAAGATCCATGAATATTGCAGGAGCATTAGTTAATCCAAATGGCATAACTAAGAATTCGTAATGCCCATATCGGGTTCGAAAAGCAATTTTAAATACATCTTCTTTCTTTACTTTTACTTGATGATAACCCGATCTCAGATCAATCTTTGAAAATACTTGTGCTCCTCCAAGTTGATCAAATAACCCATCAATTCTTGGTAATGGATATTTGTTCTTGATAGTCACCTCATTCAATGCTCTATAATCAATGACTAGTCGTAATGTACAATCTTTCTTCTTTACGAACAAGATGGGTGCTCCCCAAGGTGAAACACTTGGTTGAATAAATCTTTTATTCTACAGTTCTTTAATTTGTTTATTCAACTCAGCAAATTCTTCTTTATTCATAGGGTACATTTTTTTTGCTTCTGGTGGTGTTCCAGGAACCAAATCTATAGTAAACTCTACTATTCTGTCTGGTGGTAATCCCGATAATTCATCAGGAAATACATCTTTAAATTCAGATACTATCCTCGAAAATCTGTCTTCTTCATTATTTTGGAATACTCCTCGAATTGGCAGTCTAAGTTCTTCAATCTTCTCTGTTGGAACTTCCTTATGATCACGAACAAATTCACGTACTTCTCTTCCTGGAAGTTGAAATATAACCCTTCCTTGACCACAATCTATGTTAGCTACTGCTAATGTCAACCAGTCCATTCCGAAGACTATATCATAATTGATCATTGGAAACACCAAAAGTCTTACTCGAAATGATTCACCTCCAATTTTGATTGGACAGGCTTTACAGATACGGTTGACTTCCACCAACCCATTTCCCGTTAAAATTCTCAATTTCTTAGGTAATGGTTCAGTTTCAATCTCATGAACATATAAATGCAGTAGATATAAAGGAATGTGTAGCGCCCAAATCAAATAACACTATTGCTGGATAAGATGAAACTAATATAGTACCTGTCACAACTTCTCAAGGCAATTATGCCTCACTAGTATCCATCAAGAAAGCATGGCCATGCTTCTGCTTCTTGCCAGTATAAGTTTGTTGTGGTCTTTGTACTTGTTGAAATTGTTTCATTTGAGAAGGTAGTGGAGGCCTATACTGACTTCCTGCATGTACCATAGTCTGCATCACCGATGCTGCCTGCTGCATTGGCCTTGGTGCATTTAACATTTGCCTTGGTACATTCCCCTGAACTACCTGCCTTGGGTTAAACCCGACATTCATTGGCCTTGGTACAATTTGTTGATATGGTGCCATTGGCCTTATCATAGACATTTGGGGACACTGTGTAATTTATGATCAGCTGCACCACATCTTAAACACCATCCATTATATTTTCTGCATTGATTCCTCAAATGACCTGACTTCTTACAGAAATTGCATATGGGCACACCTTTTGCTGTTGTCTGTTGTAGTCGCTTTGCCTGACCTTGCCATTGGTTCTTTGAAGAAGATGAACCTGGTTTAAAATTTCTCTTCTGACCTCCAGCCTTTGTTAATTGCTTGTCTTTTTGTATCCTTTCTTGATCTCGGGCAGCTTCAGTTATCTCATAATACGTTTGGCATTTATAATGTGCAACTTTGCCTTATGTTTATTTTCTAATCCTTCTTGGAACCTGGATACTTTAGCCTTTTCTGTAGCTACCATATAAGGAGCAAATCTACTTAGTCTGGTGAACTCCGCAGCATATTCATCCACAGTATATTTATCCTGTTTCAGTTCGATAAATCTCCTTTCTAATTCCATTTGAGCCGACTCATGAAAAAATCTTGCTTCAAACTTTCTTTTGAATTCTTCCCATGTCACAACTCTATCAGACTCCTTTGGGTGCTCTGCACTCCACCAGCTTTCTGCTACATCTTCCAGCTGGATTCTAATGATTGATACCATATCTTCTGGTGCAACCTTTGCTCCCTTGAGCAATCCTTCAGTAGTCCTCAACCATTGTCCTGCTTCTAGTGGACTTTCAGTTCCACAGAATTTCTTTAGAATTAGTGTTCTAAAGTCAGCAATGGTTCCAATTTTCTATTGAGGAGGTTCCCTAAGTTGTTCTAGTACAGCTGCTGTGGTAGCTTGTGCAGCATTAGCCTGCTGACTATTCATTTGTAATAGTTGTTGGACGATTCGGAGTATATCTGTGGCACTTGTCTCGGCTTGGTTGTTACGGGGGGACTGGGATTCAGAATCACCCATTCTCTAGATAGAAACAAGGAATGTCAAAAAAAATTTAATAACTATCTCAAGTATCTACAATATCATTATTAATAGTAAATAAAATCAAATGAACAATATATAAAGGTAGAACAAGTTAAATAAGGAAACTATATATTTTATTTACATATACGATACACTATACAAAGTTACATAGATGCACAACCACTATTTACATATGCTGTTATACCAAAATGAACTCCAGCAGATAAAATAACCTTATATCTATCTTACATACAAACTAGTCTTATATACATACACATTACACACTAAGTAGTCTTATTTACATAACCATCCACCGTTCTCCCTCGGTCAGATCTGTATAATCCTCATCCTGTAACCTAAAATCTCCACATAAGGATGTCTAGCCCTCCATTATGGTAAAGTACCATCATAGCCATTTATTCGTGGATTTGAGTCTTGGGATTGTTGGGCTCGTATGACTTGAAAATATGTCCTCTTCTCAAATACCACTTCGGCCCCATCTTCTACGTCATGAACGACAGGTTTCATAACTCCGTAGAGAATACCATAAACAGTTATTACTTGCCTTCTCCTCATTTTTAACAAGTGCCTACAGTGGTAATAATACCCATAAGTGGTCCGGTTACTCCCGTCAAATCGTAAATGAGGTAGGAAACGACGAACCATCCTAAAGACACATAAAGAAAACCAATCAGTACTTAAAATTAGCAACTTAAACACAACTATAGGTAATTAAGGGTAAATAATCTTGAATCGTGTTTCCTCATAATATAAATACAGGCTATGAAAATATAAAACAAACATACTAAACTTAATTTCCTTAACCTTAGAATACCCAATACTCATATCCTAAGGTTCTTGTTAAACTTTTCCTAAAATCAATCTTAGGGTCTTATAGATATAATCGACAAATCTACTACCTAGCTACATATAGATTGCTATATATCTATAACGCAGACCTGCATGGGCCACCACTAAAAGACGTGTCACGCCCCGCTCCCATTTACGGTGAGTCGAGTACGTAAACAGCATCCCCAAGCTACATACTTTACGAACAAATCGGTATTCGTAACCACGATTATTGCCTGTAAGTTCTAGGATAAAGTATAGGGTAAAGCTAAACCATCAACAAATAACAACTAAGCACAATCACAGTACCATTCTTCTTCAATTTACATCTCACAACTTTGAGTTCTGTCTTCAAAAGATAGTACACAAACTACTCACTAATTATACAACCATATGTGTATCTCCCATAAGGATTAATATACATATAACTATACAAGAACACAAAATAAATTTGTTCTACAAGCATCCTCCATTACTCTTCCGATTCATCCACATTATATAAGGGAAGTACCTCGTCTTCGGCCTGGCCTTCATCTAGTGAACAAAACTAGGTCATCAAAGACATGCAAGTCCTCGATTCAAGGAAGACTAAATAAATAATATGATACTGAAAATCAAATACAACAGAAATGTAAATCGAATAAACTCTAAGTACAAGATTAAATATAAATTTGAATTAACTTCTAAAGTGATCTTAATTAAGTAAAATAATTGTATCCAAAACCGTCCTTTAAGTCCTAAAGTCACTAGCACAATCATAAGACAATTTTTTTTTTATACGATGATGCAAAGTTTAGAGAACATATTTGGATCTCACATTCGTAGTGGCACGAGCACTATCTAGGCAACAATCCCGTTACCAGGGATCAGGTGGTGGCATGTAGGCACGGTGCTTAGTAGTCCGGCCACTCCTCTTCGGGAGCTAAATCATAATATCAATTAACCAAATTCGACTTTTATCGAATTAGGTACACATTTACAAATAACACGAGCATCAGGTGGGTAGGTGATCAAAGCATTCACCCAGTCTCAACGCAAGGCCTTGCGAAAGACCTACAAGTACTGATCAGTTTTGTTAATTATATTGCCCAGATTTTATACGATGTGATCCAAACTGTTCTCCCCCGCCCAATGCTCTATTCTACCTTCACAATCAATCCTAAGCCTTTTCTAATAATTGAAACTTCGTTTCCTGGATTAAGTATACATGTTAATTTATGTTTATGGAATATATATCTAGGTTTAGGGTTCGGTACGATACCACGACGTTTAAATTTCGAAATTAGGCTATCTTCCGAAATCCTTAGATTTTCGGCAGTCTCCTTTGTATTTCGAGCTCCAAACACAGTATTATAACCGACCCGGAGCAACTCTTCGTAGAATTGACATGGGTCAAAGCCCCTTCGGTGGAACAACTCTACACCGGTCACACGCAGTTAATATAGTTGATAGGAATTGTATAAAAACACAAAACTAAGTTTACCCAAAATTTCAAACATGTATCCTCTACTTGTAAATAGTATAACTTTTATCATAGAAATCTGAATACCAACATATCATATACCGTCGGAAAGCTTATCAAATTTTCTACGAAACACATGTTTACACATTTTGGATTTGATAGAGTTTAATAGGTCAAAACTGAGGTACAAGCTTCTGTGTCCTTAAATTACAGAAAATATTTCCAGGTTTCGACCACGATATTGCACGGTTAATAACTCCCAATATATATATACATCCATATACTATCATATTATATACCGTCGGAAAGCTTATCGAGTCCTCTACGTTTTCTCAGTATACATAATTTAGTTTTAATGACATTTGATAGATCAAAACTGTCGCGGAAAATACTACAATTTAAATTCCAGAATTTCGTTCCAGAATTTCACATCCTTATTGTACGGCCTGTAACTCATAATACATAAATCATAATACCATCATATTATATGTTTTCGGAAACGACGTCGAATTTCTAGATAATTCGTTTACATATTTTTAATTTGAGTTCATTTACTAGATCGAAACTATCCCAGAAATTTACTATGCAGTTGGAATTTAAATTCAGCATACATGTAATTGTTCTAATCAAGTCTAGCTCTTCATATAAGTGTGTCATCTTCTCAAATATCCCCTGGAAATGTGATATAGACCTCTTATAAATAGCATAACAACCATCTCTCATGTTAATTTCAAGAGAATTCATGAAAGAAATCAAAATTATGTAAGGAAATGACAAAAATTGGATTTTCTTCAAGTAGAGAACTTGCCTTTATGTTCTTGAATTTATGAGATGAAGTGGAAATGGAGGAAATATTTTTAGGTTGAGAAGGATCCAAGATGTTGTACGGATGAGGAAGGGTGGAATGGGGAGGTGGTGAAAGTTATATATATATACATACATACATATATCAAGTGTTTAATTTATTTACACTAGATATTTTTATATTAACCAATCACAACTAGCTAACCATCCACCCTCACGAACTCATGAACGTTCACTTTGCTTCCAAATGAAGCTAAACTTTGAGTTGGTCAAATGGTATTTTGATAATTAGTTAAGTAAATTTGATTAGAACTTTAATAATCCAAATTAGCACTATATTAAATTTAACCCTTTTTACACTAATTATAACTTAAACCAATGATGACTAAGCATGATGACAAGCTAGCACCTCAAATATAATAATAATAAAACTTGTATGCAAAAAAAATAAATTATTATTATTATATTAAAATTTATCCAGTTCAAAAAATTATATTATTAAAATAATGAAAATTTTCTCGTAAAGATATTTTCTCGTAGAACTCGTATTTTCAAATAAATAATAATAATAAAATAAATTTTGAAACCAACTATGACACATGTACTGGCTCTTCCATAATTGGATCCTCTGCGATGTCCTCTGGAAACTGCTCGAAGCGAAATGACTCTAACTCAGGCAATTCCTCAGCCTCAGAAGGCGTCTCGGAATCCTGAGTGTTGGTCATGGTCTGATCCTCGACGAATACCACGCCCCTGCTTCTGTAGAGCTTTCTTTCCACCGGATCGTAGAGTCTATAGCCAAACTCATCCCGACCGTAGCCGACAAAGACGCATCGCCTCGTCTTCGGCTCAAGTTTGGACATCTCGTCCTTCGGTACATGTACGAAGGCCTTACAGCCAAACACTCGCAGGTGCTTGTATGACGGCTCTTTGCCGTACCATACTTTGTCAGGCACATCACCCTGCAAAGGAGCACTAGGAGATAAATTAATAACATAAGCAGCTGTGAGAAGAGCCTCACCCCAATAACTGCCCGGCAAGTTTGCTTATGATAGCAAACACCGCACCCTCTCCATCAGTGTCCTGTTCATGCGCTCCGCTACACCATTGAGCTGAGGTGTCTTGGGTGGAGTCTTCTGGTGTCGTATCCTATGCTCTCTGCAATAAGCATCAAAGAGACCAATGTATTCGCCGCCGTTGTCGGACCGGACACACAATAACTTCTTGTCCGTCTCTCTTTCAACAGAGGCCTGAAACCCATTGAAAGTAGGCAGCACCTGATCCTTGGTCTTTAAGGCATAGACACAAACCTTCCTGGAACAGTCATCAATAAAAGTTACAAAGTAAGAAGCACCACCAATAGATTTTACCTTCATAGGACCGCAGACATCCGAGTGAATCAACTCGAGCAACGCCGGCTTCCTTGAACTTGGATGACTTTGGAAAGACATCCTATTTTGCTTCCCAGCTAAGCAGTGCGTGCACTTCTCCAACTTTGTAGACTTGAGCCCTGGAATCACCTTTCTGTTCACCAAGTAGCTCATTTCCTTCTCGCTGATATGGCTGAGCCGCCTGTACCATAACTCGGTAGACGCATCTCTGACTGCGTTCATCTCATGTTCTTCCTGTGCGCTCCCCTCCATATAGTAGAGACCAGACTTCTTGTTTCCTCTGGCAATCACCATCGAACCTCTTGAAAGCTTCCACTGACTATTCCCGAAGAGACTAAAGAATCCATCGTCATCCAACCTTCCAACCGACACCAGGTTGAAACTGATATCAGGGACATGACAAACATCTTTGAGAACAAGGACTGCACCCGTCTTCGTTCTCAAATGTACATCTCCAACGACAACCGCCTTCGACACATCTCCATTGTCCATCTTCAACACTCCACAGTCGCCTGTCGTGTAAGTAGCAAATAGTACCCTGTTGTGAGATACATGCACCGAAGCCCCTGAGTCCACCAGCCAAGAATTGTCATCGCAGGCGAGGTTTGTGATAACCTCATCACCTACGACGATCACATCGCCTCCATGTATCGAGGCCACTGCTGTAGTGTTCTCATCTTTCTTTCCCTTGTCGTCCTTCTTCTCTCTCTTCCAAGCGAAACAGTTTCGCTTGATGTGGCCCTTCTTACCACAGTGGTAACACTACGAGTCCTCGTACCGACCCTTGGACTTTCTCCTGCTTTTGTCTCTGCCACCACCTGGACCCCTGCTTTTGCCCCTTCCCACTACAAAAATAAGGCAAATTAGCGACGTAACGGTACGTCGCTAATAATGGAAAATATGTCGCTAATCTTAATTAGCAATGACTTTAGCGACATAAAATGAAGGTCACTTTTAAGCAAGTCGCAGATGGCACATGCGTCGCTCTACGTCGCTATTTGCGACGTCAAAGTCGTGTCGCTGAGGCGTCGCAAATTTAGCGACGTAGAGCGATGAAAGTTTACGTCGCAATCTTAGCGGCGTCGGGCGACTACGTAGCGACGTCCTGTTCTATTTACATGATGACGTGGCATGCCTGCCACGTCAGCAATTTGGCGATGTACAGCGACGTAACGCCGCTAATCAGCGACGTATAGCGACGTCCCAATACGTCGCTATCCGTCGCTATACGTCGCAGAATAAAAAAAATATTTAAAAAAATAAAATGTGTATTTTTGTTATGCTGTGTGTCTGTGTTTACAGTGTGTGTGAAGTGCAATGTTCGAACCATCGACAGTTTCGCTTACTGTTCTATGTTTTATCTTGGATAAAAAGAGCAACAGTTCAGGGTGCACTTCTCAGAGCTTCCTCTTCACGTCCTTCACATTCTCGGGATCCTGTACGACGTCCCGAGAGAGTGAAGGATGTGAAAATGAAGCTCTCAGAAGTACACCCTGAACAGTTGCTCTTCCTGTCCAAGATAAAACATACAACAGTAATCGAAACTATCGATGGTTCCGAACACTGCATTTCACATACACTGTAAACACAGACACACATCATCACAAAAATACACATTATATTTTTTTAAAATTTGGGCAGCACCTCCTTTGTATATCAGATCATCGCTTATAACCCAGCGTAGGTATATTTGTCATCCCCGTCGCAGATATCACAAAGTAAATATCACAATAAAAATACCAACAAAGTAAATATCACAAAGTAAATATCCAACAAACTACACTTCACAGACACACATCATCACAAACATCCAATAGAGTAAAAAAAATGGAAGATGATAAAAAGTCTCCCACCAAGTGTATAAACAAATGTGTACCAATAAACAATTTGCCCATAGGGCCAATACATACAACTCATAAAAAAATAATAAAATCACTGCGGACCCCTGCCGCACATCTGGGATAGCATGTTCTCATAATGCTCCTGTGTGAGCTGTACCGTAGGGGCAGTAGGAGGCAGTGCAACTTCTGGAGTCGGCGCCGTCGATGGACCAGGAGGACGTATCTGCTCCAGCTCTCACAGTCGGTCACCATGTGCAGCAAGGGTACTCACCATCCTCTGAGTACTCTCCTCAAGAGAAGTATGCAGCTGGGTGAGTGAGGCAGCCACGGTCCTCTGCGATCCCTCCAACTCGACCTGTCTATGCTCTGTGCGCTGCGTAGACTCGGTGAGCGTGTGCAAGCTGGCAGCTGTAGCCTGCTGCAGACTCATCAGCTCCTGTATACTGTGCTCGACCGTATCAAATCGTCCGGTGATCATCGGATCGTCGCTCTGCCCCAGCTGCCTCAGAAATCTGCTGCTGTAACTCGCGACGCAGCTCGTGGAGCTGTCTGCGCACATCCTGCGCTCGTGATGACGCCTGCGAAGCTGGAGACTACGCACTAACAGAGGGGGCCCGGGATGACTCTGAAGCCAATAGGCGCCGTAGGATCCCGTACCGTAGTACGTACCCTTCTGAAGACCGCCAACGGCGGTCATCCAGAGCTCGTCCGGCGATGGAGCTGTAGGCGGCTGGGAGGAAGTACCAGCACCTCCCTCTTCTGGCGCACTAGCAGCAGCAGCCGCCTCCTCTTGTAGCCGAACAAACTCGGCCTAGAACAATGTTTGCTAACGTATAAGTGTTTGCTAAAGTCTATATTGATATCTATTTTCCTGTTTTCTAAATTATAGTAAATTAATATAAAGAATAGAACGTACATATGCCTGCATCGCCCTCTCGTCAATGAACTCTCCAGCCCTCAGATGGGTGACCAGGAAGACGGATACCATGTTGGGGTCCTCACCCTTTTTTACCTGTTAAAATATATTATCTATTATTAGTATTAAACATTCTATCCAACTATATATAAAATGATGTCCGTCATAGGAAACGTACCAGACGACGAAAATGCTCCGTCATCGGAATGGAGCCACCACACCACTTATCGGCGCTCAACCGTGCCACCTTGGCCTTGTCAGACCGCTCCTGGTACCTGGGCTCGCTGAATCTAGCCTTCATTGCAGTCCACTGCTCTGGCGTGATCCAACCATGGATCGGCTGTCCGGAGCGATCACGAGACTTTTGGTCGTGGATCGCATCACGGATGAGCTTGCCTGCGACGGCAGAAAATTGGCCCTCGATCTTCGCCGCCCGGTGTGGTGGATAGAAATAGGTCCTCTACAAGAAGTAAAATAGAAAAGATGTATAATATACACAAATGATTATTAAAATTTAAAAATAAACAAATTTTTTACCTTGAAGTGGGCGAACCAAAAGGCCTTCCTATCTGCGAGAGCATCTGAGTAGTTAATCCAAGGCCCACCATAGTTCTGCCTCAGAAATACCCCCAGCTGTCTCTGTACTGCAGGAGGCCGATATCTATACAATAATAATTCTTATGAATATATATGTACATATAATTATTTGAGAAATATATATTAACTAATTAACTTACTTCGTAGGCCCGTCCGTCCAAATCTCTATACGCGTCTCGCCCGGGGGAGCGCATGGAGGGTCACTCTCACCTCCTGCCTGGGCAGGATCAGTCTGATCGCCGTCCTCCATATGCTCGGCGTCGGCTCCCCCCATGGAGCCGTCGGTAGGAGGAATGCTGGACGCGGGATCAGGAATTCTGGACGCGGGATCAGGAATGCTGGATGCGAGATCAGGAACGCTGGACGACGATGGAGGAGTCGCCAACCTGCTGGAACTGCCCTATCCCGGTAATGGACCGGGAACAGAATGGTACAATGGCGTACTCGGAGATGAGGATGAGGGTACGGAATCTCCATCCCCTGCCCGAGGCAGACGGGATTGCCTAATATAAAATCCTCCGCGTCGTCCAGATGGTCTAGTCATACCTGATAATAACATATGACAATAAAACAAAAATACATATTTATATGATAGACATCACAGATTTTTGAAAAATATCATAGTCACAGATAAAAGTGTCACTAAAGTGTCACTAAAGTGTCACTAAAGTGTCACAGATTTATATGATAAAAGTGTCACTAAAGTGTCAAATATGATGATAAAACAAACGTACAGATTTAATTCTCTTCTGAAAATTCATCTAGTTCGTTTAGCTCATCTTCTTCTTCTTCTTCTTCTTCTTCTTCTTCTATATCTTCACTTTCATCTGCATCTTCCTCTTTAGATAATTCTATTTCTTCTACACAATTAGATGTGTAATGAGGAACTTCCGTCGTGTCCACTTTTATAATATTTGTTACAAGAGGTAGTTCATCCTCTTGATAAGCTATATCGTCAACCTCAAAGGTATTTCTAGTTTTGGTCTTGCATACTGCCCACCAGTCCGACCTTGTTGTTCCCCGTTTAGGATAACTTGTGAAGTACACGAGCTGAGCCTGACTTGATAGGACAAATGGTTCGTAGGCTTGATATCGACGCCGATAGTTTATATCCACAAGACCGTGCTTGTCTACTTTCCAACCTTGACCTTCAATCGGATCGAACCAATCACACCTGAATAGCACAATCTTAGCAGGCTCTATTCCATAACTATATGTCAGCTCCACGATCTCCCGTAGCACGCCATAGAAATCGTTGCCCGTATCAACATCTATGTAGTTCGAAGAACTGATACACAAACAGCTGTTTTTGGTGGAGTCGAGATCCACAAAGTTGTCTCTGATCGGGCAAGTTGTTGACTTGAACCTGTCACGCCCCAGTACCGAAATACGGAGACGGACTAGGCCAGCTACTCCATATGAGGTACGTAACGTCATACGGCGATCGTGGCTGTCGAGAGACTAGGGGGGTACATGCTACAATCAAGTCTCCTATGGTCCCACAGAGTTCTATGTCTCAATCAATCAAGTCACATCAGCAATAAAATGAACGTTAAAGATAAAGCAGTAAGGCGTCCCTGATGCTTCATCAAAATGATCATGAGAGACTAGCTTTATAATTTAGCTATCTCAGGGAGTCAGGAGTACAAAATTATACACAGCTGCAGTCTGTTTAATTACAATTATGTGCTGACACAAAATATCAAGTAATCCGGCTAACAGGTGCCGGTGGCTAAACGCCGCAAAAGTATAAGCAGGAGTGGTAGAGAAGAAACCTACTCGAGTCCCCGAACCGCCATGCTCCTAGTATGCACCATGGATGTCAGGGAGGAAGATCGTGTCCTCCGGCTCTGCTACGAGATCTGGCCAAACAAAACCAGCGGGGTCAGTCCCGAATAGCAAGTACCGCCAAAGGGGCACAAGAGTTAAGATTAAAAATCCAGTTAATAGAATAGTTGATAATAGTAATACTTATGCTACTATTATAGGGTAGCGCAACATCCTCGAACCCATATGGCACCCTTACAACCAAACAAGGACAAAAGGTACCGCATGGAGTCGGGACGTGTCGTACTCTATAACTTTCACATAATTTAAAAGGCATAAACAATAAAATCTCCTGATCGTGACTTCGGTCGATAGCCGATCGCAGCACAATAACCAACCCAACAATCAAACAAGAACATGGGTTGGATCATGTACCATGATAGACCATGTTCCTCAGTCATTCACAGAAGTAGCACTTCACAACTAGAATAAGTCTTCCGTTCATAACTTCGGTCCACAGCCTATCATGGTACGATAACCAACCCAACAATCAAACAAGAACATGGGTTGGATCACGTACCATGACAGTCCGCTTCCCTCAGTTATTCACAGAAGGTAATAGGACACAAGCAAGTCGTTTTTACGGCCAATCAAGCCTACGAGTTTCTAGTGGGACGAGGTTATCCTTGCATCATGTTATTTAGAAAATCCTCAGATCGTATCTTTCCAGCAAGGCTAGCCAACCCAGGGGTTCGCGTAGACAGGTATGATTGAGCACAGGTCCCTCGTAAGGCCACCTTGCTAAAACATATAATATATAGCAGAAATTAATCGGATACAGTCATCCACTCGTTGCAGATGACACAGTATCCGTGGAGACCAGCTGGCGCGTCGAGACAATATCTCAAGGCGGCTGGTGTAACACGATCTCGGGATTTTGCCCTCCCCATGCATCTAGTTTGTTTAGTTACCTAATTTAACCCTAGGTGAAATCTTGGACTCACATGCTGTGGCCTGCATGATTATCCTCCTAAAGTCGTACTTTAGTACGAGTACCCCAAAGAGGATCCATGTCAATCAGTATGTCAACATGTGCTACCCTCCTTAGTGTAATGAATCATTGCAAATTCGCCACGCGGAGTTACGAGTCATTTGTCGAGCATGAACAAGAACTGGGACATTCAGGTACAGGTATCGGGTAGGAATACTTTGTTCTCCGGGGTCACATTAGTGCTCATATCATGTTCGGGACAAAAGGCGTAAGGATATAAAATAGGCATATAATATCTGATAAAATATCAAAAGCGTACGCACAAAAGCACGCACGCTCAAGGGGAGCTGCGTACGTAAAAAAAGTCACGCAGGCTCAAGGGGAGAGCTGCGTGAAAAGTCACGCAGGCTCAAGGGGAGGGCTGCGTGAAAAGTCACGCAGGCTCAAGGGAAGAGCTGCATGAAAAGTCACGCAGGCTCAAGGGGAGAGCTGCGTGAAAAGTCACACAGGCTCAAGGGGAGAGCTGCGTGAAAAGTCACGCAGGCTCAAAGGGAGAGCTGCGTGAAAAGTCACGCAGGCTCAAGGGGAGAGCTGCGTGAAAAGTCACGCAGGCTCAAGGGGAGAGCTGCGTGAAAAGTCATGCAGGCTCAAGGGGAGAGCTGTGTGAAAAGTCACGCAGGCTCAAGGGGAGAGCTGCATGAAAAAGTCACGCAGGCTCAAGGGGAGAGCTGCGTGAAAAGTCACGCAGGCTTAAGGGGAGAGCTGCGTGAAAAGTCACGCAGGCTCAAGGGGAGAGCTTCCTGAAAAAGTCACGCAGGCTCAAGGGGAGAGCTGCGTAAAAAGTCACGCACACAAGAGACACGCTTCCAACAGGAAGCGTACCCAAGCCTGCATACGCATCGCTAAGGAGCGCGCGCAGCTCAGTGGCGTGAGCTAAGAAGCTCTGCACACTGCTCACTGTCTTCTCCAAACAGCAAGAACACCATGGATGAACCCAAAGCTTCCGAGCATCACAACTTGGCCATCCGAACTCCAAATCCAGATTTCCAAGGTTCCATCTTGGGTGAAATGGAATGCTCTTCCACATGGAAGCATCAAAAACCCATAAAATCCAACTAAAGTAGATCAAACCATACAAAATCCAAAAATGATTAAAACTTAGATCTACAAAAATCAAAGCTTCAAAATGGAAATTTCCAAGTTCTAAACTAGTATAGATTGAGAAGAAGAACATGTTTTGGCAAATAGTTTTGTAAGAAATCATTGACAAAATTATTGATCCATCTCTTGAGCAAGTTGGTACTTGCCTTGGTTGGTGGAGGAAATAAATGAGAGAAAGTAAATGAGAGGAGAGAGAATGAGATGAGTTATATATATAAAGATCTTGGACCCATGGGTTCATGATGAACCAAAGGGTTCATGATGAACCATTGGTGAACCAAGAATAGGTTACCAAATGAGCCAAAACTGTAGGCCCAAATGCAGAAAATAAATTAGAAAATAATATTTTGTCGAATATTTTTTAGGAAATGCATGAAGAAATACTGCATAATAAATATCGTATAAATTCAAGGTAAATATAATTTATCGGTTTACGTATTAAAATACGTATTCCAGGGTTGGGGAGTGACATCTCTACCCTTCTTAGAAAAATTCTGTCCTCGAAATTCCAGCCAAGACAGGATAGTGAAATCAGGGCAAGCAAGGCACAATCATATACAAGTTAACTATCATAGCAGTTATTATCATACATCACAAAGTGCAAAACAAGCAGGTGCAGATAAGCATGGAATCGTGTCAATAAGGTACAAAAATATACCTTATTAGTCAAACAAATGCGGATACCGAGATCTGATCTCGTCCTCGCGCTCCCAAGTTGACACTCCCGAAGAGTGATGGTTCCAAGAAACACGGACAAGACTTATCGTCCGATTCTTGAGTACCTTCTCTCGCCGGTCCAAAATAGACACGGGTTGTTCCTCGTAAGTTAGGTCGGTACCAACGACTAACTCAGAATGATCGAGGACATGACTCGGATCCGGGACATAACCACGTAATTGGGACACATGAAACACATCATGTATGCCAGTCAACGAAGGCGGAAGGGCAAGTCGATAAGCCACATCACCTACCCGAGCAAGAATCTTAAAAGGACCAACGTATCTTGGACTAAGCTTTCCTCGGGTTCCAAATCTGATGATACCCCGAGTAGGCGAAATCCGCAGAAACACTTGGTCGCCAACTCTGAACTCTAGAGGTCTACGATGCTGATCTGTCCAATGACGATGTCGGTCCTGTGCAACTCGAAGGTGCTCTCTGACCAACTTAACTATCTCCACAGTCTGCGTGATCATCTCTGGTCCCAACAGCTTCCGTTCTCCGACGTCGTCCCATGCTAAAGGGGACCTGCACTTCCTTCTGTACAATGCTTCAAACGGGGCCATCTGAATGCTAGCCTGATAGCTGTTGTTATAGGAGAACTCCACTAGATGAAGGTGATTCTTCCAAGATCCGTCAAAATCCAAGGTGCATGCCCGTAGCATATCTTCTAACGTCTGAATGGTTCTTTCTGATTGCCCGTCAGTTTGTGGATGATAAGCAGTACTGAATCTTAACTTGGTTCCCAAACTTTGGTGTAAGCTCCGCCAAAAATGGGAAGTAAACTGCGTATCCCGATCTGATACTATACTAACTGGAACACCGTACTGCCTTACTATCTGCTTCATGTACATTTCTGCTAACTGCTCAGTAGTCTGTCCAACTCGGAAGGGAAGGAAATAAGCGACCTTTGTGAGTCGATCTACTATTACCTAGACTGCATTCTTACTGGTCGGGGATCTAGGTAAACCGGTCACAAAATCCATCGTGATATGCTCCCATTTCCATTCTGGGATAGAAAGCGGCTGTAGCAACCCTGCTGGTCTCTGCTGCTCGGCTTTCACCTGCTGACATACCAGACACTTGGATACAAATCTCGCTATCTCTCTTTTCATGCCATTCCACCAAAAGTACTGTCTGATATCTCGATACATCTTCGTTCCTCCTGGATGAATGGAGTAAATAGAACTATAAGCTTCGGTCATAACTTCTTGCCGAAGGTCTCCACTTGGTACACAGAGTCTATTTCCAAACCTGAGCGTACCATCTTCATGAATCACTAACTCCTTCCTACGGCCTGATTCACACTCCGACCGCAACTTCTGAATCTGTGGGTCTCCTGCTTGTGCTGCCCTTATCCTCTCTACTAAGGTTGACTGAATCTGCATACTGGTCATTCTTCCTATATCCCTTGGCAAAACTATTTTGATTCCCATACTCTGAAGGTCTTCTAAAATACGCTTCTGCGAGGTCAAGATAAAGGTACTGTCTCTCCTACTCAGTGCATCTGCAACTATATTCGCCTTGCCTGGATGATACTGAAGATCTAAGTCAAAATCCTTCAGTAGTTCTAACCATCTTCTCTGCCTCATGTTCAAATCTCGCTGCGTGAATACGTATTTCAAACTCTTATGATCAATATAGATCTCTATCCGATCCCCGTATAAATAATGCCTCCACAACTTGAGTGAAAACACCACAGCTGCTAACTCTAAATCGTGAGTCGGGTAATTCTTCTCATGGTCTCGAAGCTGTCGAGACGCATATGCTATCACCTTTCCGTGCTGCATCAATACACATCCAAGACCCTTCCCAGATGCGTCACAATATACTGTAAAGCCTTCCGCTCCTACTGGAAGCGTCAAGATCGGGGCTGAGATCAATCTCTTCTTCATGTTGATACAACTTATCCTGTTCTGACGGCGATATTCTGTAAACTCTGTCTGCAATAGGCCTCGTTCCAGGGTTCAACTCAATGCTAAATTCTACCTCTCTGACTGGGGGTATCCCTGGGAGCTCATCAGGGAAGACGTCGAGAAAATCTTCGACCACTCTCGAAATCTGTCCTGGCTCTGCCACTGCTGCTGAGATGACGCCTCCGGCCTGATTCTTCAAGGTTCGAGTAAAGATGAACTGCTCCATCCCAGGAACGCTGAATATGACCCTACCTCCTCTACAATCAATTGTCGCATGACTGTCTCTCAACCAGTCCATGCCAAGTACGAAATCAAAATTCCCCATAGGGAATTCAATCAATGATGCGGGCAGTAAATGCCCACACACCTCCACCGGACATGAAAAGCGCACTCTGCTAACTTCTACGAGCCCATTGCCGGTGAGTATATCCATCCTCTCCGGCAATGCCTCAAACTCTAATCCAATCCGTGTAGCATATTGTACAGAGATGAATGAATGAGTAGCGCCTGAATCAAATCATACTACAGCGGAAAATGAGGTGACGAGAATTGTACCTGCCACCACGTCACTAGACGCTAGAGCCTCCCCCAAGGATAATGTGAGAGCCTGTCCCTGGCCCCGCTGAGCTCCCTGTTGTAGAAGCATGGAATTTCACAGCCAGAAAGCCCATGCGCCCGGCACTATATGCGCCAGAACTCAGACAGCAAAATCAAATAAGCCATTCGAAGAAGGACTTTTTATTTATATATAAAAGTCTATTACATGGCTAGAAAAGGTTGTACAAAGGAGAATTTCTACAAAAGAAAGATCCTAGATCTACAGCCAGCGGCCACCATGCGCCTCCAGATAGGCGCAGCGGCCACCATGCGTCTTCAGATAGGCGCAGTAGCCACCATGCGCCTTCCGATAGGCGCAACAGTCACCATGCGCTGTCAGTTAGGCGCAGCAAATGCCATGCGCCTCCAGCCAGGCGCATCCCACCATCTCTTCAGCATCTCAGTTATGTGCATCCAGCTCAGTTATGTGCATCTCTTCAGCAGCACTCTTCTAACCAGGCTCACCTGGCCGAGCAGAGCCCAGTTATGTGCTGCTCTTCCAGCCAGGGTCACCTGATAAATGCTTCGATTACACAAAGCATTTAACCCTCTGGCTGGAACCAAGGAAGAGAAGAGCACGGCAAAGCTGTGGCCAGGGGAGGCTTCGAAAGAGCCTCCAAAGACCAAGGAAGACCGTGATCGAAATCATGGCACAAGGAGCTTTCAACACAATCAAAGTGGGCGGCACCCACTTTGAAGGAAGAGAGAGCCTAGCACCGCCATTCCGATCTACGGCTCTTCCGGAACAACGGAGACGAGGCCCAAACATCCCTATCTTTGGATGTAACAGGCACCTTCTGCCTGCCTCAGAAGCCCTCGACTCCGTCTTTTGGATGTAACAGTCACCTTCAAGTGCATCGAAGACAACACGACGTCTCATCTTCACCCTCGGGAGCACTTCGTCAACAGAATGCACCCGCATATCCAAGTTCATGTTGGAAGTACGTGAGGGAACGAGGAGCAAACCTTCTCTCTATGCCACTATTTATAGGCCGGGCAAATCAAACCCATGCGCCAAGTGGATGACTCTCCGAATTCTGTGCAATGAATTTGCATTAAATGGATGAACCGGACGCCTCGAATTCAGCCAAACGGCTATTTTTAGCACTCGAGGAGCAAGACAGCCGCATCATTAAAGGACGTGTCGAATGCGCCAGCCAAACAGCGCATCACATGGACGCGCCCTCCAGCATCAGGTGCATCACACAGACGCGCCCTACAGTACCCGGCGCATCACAGAGGATGTGCCCCCTTACATCTCCATACCGAGTGGAACACCAACCAATGTGCCCACTCAGCTGTCCATCGAACGTCACAAACATTAAATGCTGAACTGACACCAGAGTTGGCAGCATGCTTCCCAAAGTCTGAACAGTTGACAGCTTTTTTAGAGAACGAAGCGTCGGCAACGTCAGCATCATCATGACTCTATTCCGACGGCTACTGCCACGTGGCTATCCGCATGCGCCTCTACGGCCATGCGTTCAAATCGCCATGCGCCTCTACGGCCATGCGTCCAAATCGCCATGCGCCTCTACGGCCATGCGTCCAAACCAGCATGCGCCTCAAAAGCCGTGCGCCTCAGACCCTTCACTGATCCCTAAAGACAGAAGAAGAGTCTCCAGTTGAAGCTTTGCATGCGCCTCAAAAGCCATGCGCCCCAGACTGATCTCTGATCCCGAAAGACAGAAGGAAAGTCGCCTGCATGCGCCTCAAAAGCCATGCGCTCTAAACGGTTTGTAACCCCTAAAGGTTATGAGCCGCAGCCTCCTCCTGCGCCCAATCAAGGCGCAGCTCACCAGATTACTTCCCCCCACCAAATCTGAGATCTTCGAGCCATGGGTCGATGACACGTGTCCTTTGACTCAACTCGTCCAAGATTTCAGCAACAGAAAGATCTTCTCCTCTGCTACGTGCCGGCTCACAACAGCAGTATGAAGAGTTCTCCCCCTCAATCAGGGTGCATCATCTACGCACCTCTATCAGCAACCTCCACGTGGCGTCCCCATACCGGCGTATCCCACATACGCGCATGAGCAGCCAGCCTGCAAAACTATAAATAGAAGGATCGTCTCCTTCACATACACGGACAGAATCCACAACGAACAATACAAGGAATCATCAGAGAGGCAGATACAGACACTCAATGTCTTCCTCCTCTCAGCAAGCTCCAGCACCCAGAGTAATCCACACCTTCAGAGAACCGATAACCGTCGTTAGCCCGTCAACGGAGTCAACGCATTACCACTCGCTCCATTGGCACTAAGGACCCAGCTTAAACAAAAGTGTACTCCTAGGACTATATCTAAGTCCTACATTGTAATACTGTTCTGTTTGTATTAAAGTTTTCAATCAAACAATTTTAATGGCAAACAAGCTGGCGACTCTGCTGGGGACTTCTTTCTCCTCTTCCGAGAAAGTCGTGTCACAGGCCGACGACGTGAAGGTGGGCTCCTCCCACAAGATGCTGGTCGTGTGCCTCAATCAACAGGCGTACGAGGAGTTCATTTCTGAAGGAAGTGCGAGTCCTTCGAAGCGGCTGCCAAAGCTGAAGAAGATCCGCACGGCCTGGGTGCGCAAGGTCGACGCCTCGGGTACCACCACTGAAGGGGATGCAGCAATCCAGCCTTTCCTTCCTGCTGACGTTCTCAGCAACCAAGGTGCGCCCGCCGATGCGGCGCATCTCTTGGGGAAGCGTGCGGCCGACCACATTCCCCAGCTATCTCCCTCTCAGGCGAGGAAGATGCGTCGACGGAGCATGGGTGCAGCCAATGCCCCGCGCATCACCTCTGATGTGCCACAAAAAGCCTCTGTCTTTGACAGACTCACTCGCTGTAATGGCGAAAAGAAGTTGGATGCTGAGTACTATGCGCCCCAGCGGGCTAGTACGAAGAAATCCAAGGCGGCACGGGCCATGCGCCATAAAAGTGCTATGCCAGCAGCAGGCCAGAGGCATGCGCTTACAATCACGCACGCTGCCGATGGCAAGCTGTACAAGGTTGACTCAGGTACTCCTGTACCAACAACGAGTCGACCTTCAAAGTCCTCATCTCGCTTGGGCACATCTACTGCGTGCACAACCAAGTCGAGTAAGGCAAACTCGGTGGTCTTGAACTCCCGCGCCTCCTCTGGTTGTGCGTTTGAGATTCGTTCAAGTCACTTCAAATGTTGTGGTTCCCCCACTACTGATCGTGATGCCTGCTTGGTATTAGATCAGGGGGTGCAGCACTCACCTGACCACCCCGGCGTTTGGCCTTGCCATACGTCTGAAGGGGGTGTGAAGGCACCACTCTCCTCCAATGACCTGCGCAACGTGATCACTCACAAGCGCCGGTCAGGAGAGTCGACCAACAAGCACGATACGCCTCTCACGGGGCATACTTGTGCGGTGGTCACCATCAACTGCTGTTGCAAGGCGGCAGCTCCACCAAGACAGTCGGTCTTCCAACGGCTGCAATCATCGACACCTCTCCGACGTCGCCTTGGGACGAAGGTGCCAACAGAAGAGGAACCAAAGGTTGCTTCATGCAACGTGATCTCCAACTCCTCGTCAATCCGGAAGCCGACTGCCAATTCCCCGTCCTCATCCAAAAGCCAGCCGTGGAAAACCAAGGCAACTGTCTCGACATCTGGAGTGTTTGAAGGCACTCGGTCGAGGAAGAAGTTCTTGGAGGAAGCTGGGGGTAGCCAGATCCTTGTCGAGCCTCCTTCCGAAGACGAAGATGTCCAAAGCACAGCTGCGGCGGATCTTCATCATCAAGGCGAGGCTAGTCTCCCTGAAGCCCCTCAAAATGAGGATGTCCTCCAGGACACCGCCGGGGGTAGTTCTGGAAACGAAGAGGTCCTTCAAGACGGAGCTGAGGGCAATTAGACCCTTGCAGATGCGCCTATTGAAGATGAACTCCAGAATGTGGCTGGAGGTGGCCAAACACCAGGAGAAGTAACTCCCCCGCATGAGAGTGAGGCCGAAAGCGAAGCCTCAACCCATCCATCCACTCCTGGCCGTGTCAGGACAGTATACATGGCTGGGGATGATGTCGAGTCTGATGCGCCGTCACAGGACATAGTCCAGCGCATAGACTCATTAGAGGGAGGACTCAAAACCCTCTCTGCCTCTATGCAAGCACTGACTCAAGCAGTGTTTGAGATGCGGTCGGCCTTGATCAGGACACCTTCAACTGGTCCTGACCCAAGAACTAATGGGGAGTCGAGTGTGCCCCTCCAACGGGCGCCCTCGGATACAGAAGCACCTCGGACCTCGGAGCCCTCAAACGCTCCAATCCAGATGGTACCTCCTTCCCCGACTCTTAGCTCTACGGAGGATGTGGTCGAAATGATCAAAGACCTGCGGGAGCGCTTCGAGTCCAAGAACAGGCAAGAGGAACGCCAGAAGATGGGCATTCCCCAGTCTTATCCCCTCGAGTGGAACAAGGTGGTTTATCCCCCAAAGTATAAACCACAAACACTCACCCCATACGACGGGAAGGACTCTCCGCGACGGTACCTGACGTCACAGACAGGGCATCTTCCAAAGGAGGACGCGCTCCTCACCAGTATCTTTGTCGGGGCCCTGAAAGGGGTGGCGTATGACTGGTACTGCAGTCTCCCCGACAATTTCATATCGTCCTTCGACGACCTGACGTGCCTCTTCCTCGACCGCTTCTATGACGGCAGGAAAGACATGACGATGGCGTCTCTCATAGAGATACGCCAGAAGGAAAAGGAAACGGTTCGGGTGTTCATCGAACACTTCCGACAGGCCTGCTTCAGGCTACCTCCAGGCATGCCAGAACATGCGCTCCTCTCCGCTTGCAGTATGAACATGTTGCCTGCAGTGAAGCTCTGGCTCAACTCTACTCCCCCTCATGACTGGAGCTCCCTGATCATCGAAGCTGAAGCTGCAGAAAAGAAGGCGGCCAATGCACGTCTTCTGGGTGTCAGCTTTCCCGCCTTTGACGATAAGGGGGAAAAGTCCGCAGCTAACAGCTCCGGACGAGAAGCAAAAGAGAAACAGGCATTGACTGTTAATGCCTCGAAAGACGCATCTGCGCCTACTCAGAAACCTCCACTGGCACCGAGACCCAAGGAGGTTTATTCATTCAATGATGACGACACCCTGCAACTTTTTGAGATACTGAAGCAGGATGACAAGATCAAGTTATCGGACCCAAAACGGCCCGATAAAGTCGGGAAAGTGGACAACCCGAGGTACTGTCACTACCATCGGTTTGTCGGACATCCGACCAAGGACTGTTACGTCCTCAAGACTTACATCCAGCGCATGATCAATGCGGATGTAATCTCTGTCGACTATGAAGAGAAGACGGTGTCAGCCAATGTGGTTTCGCTTCAGTTCGGCACCTTGTCGCTAACTACCACACAAGATGGCATCGTCTCCATCCCTAAGGCGACAATGGAGGTGGTAAACTTACCACCTACCCGTGACAATGTGAGTGGACTCACCCCGCTCACCACATCTCGAGGAGAGGTCCTCTGGGTTCACCCCGACCTTGTCTCCGAGGTGACTCAATCGGAGGTACGCCCTACCTCCAAATCAAAAGGCAGGAAGATCAAGTCTTGCCGCACCGTCTCTTCTTCAACAGAAGAGGCGCTTCCAGTGCAAACACGTGCACAACAGAACTCCCAGTCCGGCGAAGCCGCCGCTGAGGTGGTGCCTCCTAGCGCCATCCCTGAGGAGGGTCCATCTAAGCCCTCAGCAGCCAATAAGCAGAAGCAGGTGGAGGCCCGTTTTGACAGACCTCTACGGAAGGAAAATGCTTCGGGGCTGTCCAAGCCTCACAACTTCGACATTCTGGCACAACTAGCCAGTACACCTGCACGCCTGTCTTTGTTCGAGCTCCTGCGTCTTTCTAAAGACTCCCGAGAAGCTCTCTGCGAAGCTCTGAAGGACGCTGAATCCTTTCTCAGTCAGGTCAAGCAGCCTGAAGACCTCCCAACTACTTGTGTGCACTGTCATTGCGCGGATGAAGTTATCCCAAACATAACTTTCATCCAACAAGACATGCGGCTCAAGCATCACCGACAAAACCGACCGCTGTATTACACAGGGTACATTGGCTCGGTCAAGGTGAGCCGGATTCAGATCGATCCTAGGTCTTCCCTAAGCATCATCCCGAAGGCGCTGCTATCTAAGATGGGGATCCCGATGTACCGGCTGGCGCCCTCCAATACAACCATCAGTGGCTTCAATGCTAGCAAGGGCGAGCCACTGGGCAAGATCCGACTGAAGTGCCACATTGGCAGCCTCAAAACTGAGGTGACTTGTTATGTGGTAGATGCCGAGGTCAACTACAACATCCTGCTCGGTCGACCATGGCTACACGAGTACATGGTGGTGCCCTCCATGCTCCACCAGTGCATGAAGTATGTATCCACTAATGGCGTCATCCGGACGGAGTTTGCAGACATCGATCCTTTCAAAGGGATTGAAGCCTACTTCACCGATTCTGACTTGTACAAACCCATTGACGAGGAGGAAGCCAACGACGCTGATGATGAGGCAGAGACGGCAACAGAGCTGGACATGGAGCCTGAGACGACTCCCGACGCCCCCTTGAAAATCCGACTGAAGGGGAAACCACCCCAGAAGGTGCCTCCAATGAGCATCAAGCTATCAAGGAAAGCGCCGGCTCGCGAAGCACCCCTAAAGATACGCCTCAAGGGAAAGCCACCTCAAACATCAACTCCCCTGGTGACAAAATTACAATGGAAGGCATCACTCACCGGAGGCGCAGCCGAGGCGCCTCTCAAAGTGCGTCTCAAGGGCAAGCCGCCGCAGTCATCCAAGGTGTCAGAGAAGGCTCATATAACCCTCTCAGACCCCGGAATCAAAGCTGTGGTGGACTCTCCTAGTCCGCCCCCAGTTCTTACAGACGAGGAGCTTGGTGAATATATCTCGGCTGACGTAGAGGCACTCTCCTTTGATAATGTAATCCCGCGGGATAAGATTTCGTATTTTATCAATAATAGAGTGTCTTTTAATTATTCTTGTCTTCCACACTGGAATGCCATGTATACATTAGATAACGCTCTACGGTCGTTGCAAACACAAATAACGACCGTCCATCATAATCGAGTAGTCCCGTCTCAAGGAGTCTTCATAGTCCCTCCACGGAGCCGAGACGAAGGCACCATCATCTCGGGCAAAGTCGAGCGTCATCAGGACCTCCCGTCAATCGAGCCCAAACCCGATACCGGCAGAGTACAAGCCTATCGGTACACAGATACGGCAAAGTACATCATCCAAAAGATGGGCTACGACCTGAAAAGCAACAAAGGCTTAAACTACGGCATGGGTCGGCATCTCCCTGTCCGGCTTTCGATGCCCAATGGAAAGCCACAGGACTACTATAATCGGACTCGACGGGGGTTAGGCTATGTCACGCCACCATCAACCCCAGAGAGTTCAGATGCAGAAGACGTAGAACATTCCCACTCGTCCGAAGCATCGACTTGGGATTCCGATACCAGTATCGGATCAGTCTTCAGGAAAGTGCTGTCAGCTAACATGACGTCAGCACAACCTCAAAAAGATGAAGGCGAAGACCAAGCACCGGAACCCTTCGAAGAAGAACCCTGGGCCCAACGCCTAGGAGAACAATGGGAATCTCGTTTTGAGTTACGCGAACCTCCCACCGAAGACGAAGTCGAGCAGATCGACCTCGGGGATGGGTCTTCTTCCAAACCCATCTTCATCAGTAAAAGCCTAGAAGGAGAAGATCGAGAATCTTTAATCCAACTGGCTAAAGAGTATATCGACGTCTTCGCCTGGAGCTATGAAGACATGCCGGGACTCGACCCACAGATCGCAATGCATAGGTTAAACATCTTACCTGATGCCAAACCTATCAAACAACAACAGCGACGCTTCCGTCCAGACATCATGAATGCCATCGATCAGGAGGTAGACAAACTCTTGACCAGCGGCTTCATCCGTGAGGAACAACACCCGGATTGGGTAGCCAACGTCGTTCCTGTCACCAAGAAGAACGGGAAGATACGAGTCTGTATCGACTTCAGGGATCTCAACTCTGCTTGCCCGAAGGACGAATTCCCGCTTCCAATCACTGATGTGATGATCGACAACACATGTGGCTTTGAGCGCATGTCCTTCATGGACGGGTATTCAGGCTACAATCAAATCAAGATGTTCCCCGATGACGCGAAACACACGTCATTCAGGACTCCAAAGGGTATTTTTTACTACACAGTAATGCCCTTCGGTTTAAAGAACGCCAGTGCGACATACCAGCGAGCTATGAGCACCATCTTCCGTCAACATCTTTGCAAGACAGTCGAATGCTATGTTGACGACATCGCAGTCAAGAGCCGCCTCAAAGAAGATCACCTACAGGACCTGAAGACGGTCTTCGATCTCATGCGGGCACATCAACTCAAAATAAACCCCGCTAAATCCTTTCTGGGGGTTTCTAGCGGCAAATTCTTGGGCTTTGTCATCACAGCGAAAGGCATTCATGTTAATCCTGAGAAGACCAAAGCCATCCTCAACATGGACCCTCCGAAGAACCTTCGAGAACTTCGGGGCCTACAGGGACGTCTGGCATATATCCGGAGGTTCATAGCAAACCTCTTCGGTAGATGTCAACCCTTTACTCAGCTCATGAAGAAGGGAGTCTCTTACGTCTGGACAGAGGAGTGCCAAAAGGCTTTCGACGACATCAAGGCTTACTTAACAAGCCCACCAGTCCTGGTAGCGCCAGTCGCCGGCAAACCATTTCTCCTCTACGTCCGTGCCATGGATCATTCTCTTGGCGCTCTGCTGGCTCAAAACAGCGATACAGGCTTCGAGCAAGCAATCTACTACCTCAGTCGAACACTCGTCGGGGCCGAACACCGGTACAACCCCGTCGAAAAGGAGTGCTTGGCTTTGGTGTTTGCCATCCAGAAGACTCGTCATTATATCTCGGGTCAGACAATTCATGTCATTTCCCGAGTCAATCCGCTCAGAGTCCTCATGACAAAGCCAGGATCATTGAACTCCCGGCTGGCTACATGGGCAATCCTGCTAACACCGTACAACATGGTGTTTGTTCCGCAAAAGGCTGTCAAGGGTCAAGCTCTGGCTGACTTTTCAGCTGCACACCCCATCCCAGAATCCTCAAAACTCTATGAAGATATCCCGGATGAGGTCCAAGAATCCAACGTCACCGAAGGAAGCTCCGTTTGGCGGATGTTCTTCGATGGCGCTTCGAGAACAGGCCCCAAAGGCCAAATCATCGCAGGAGTGGGGGTAGTCTTAGTCTCCCCCGATCAGCTGGTCATCCAGTGTGTGTACTCTCTTTCGAAGCCGTGCTCCAACAACGTTGCCGAGTACAACGCACTCGTCATGGGACTCCAGCTCGCACAACAGCTGGGGGTCGACCATCTGGAAGCCTACGGTGACTCAAAACTCGTCGTAAACCAGGTTCGGGGACAATACGAGGTTCGCCATGAAGATTTAATCCCTTATCATGAAGTCGCGTTGAACATCATTTCAACCTTCACCGGGTTCTTCATCGAACATGTCCCCCGTTTACAAAACTTAGAGGTCGATGCTCTGGCTGGCCTCGCAGCCTCATTGGCAGCGCCCCTTGGGACTCAACACTATGTCACGGTGACTGGCCGAGACCTGATTTGTCCCAGAAATAACCTATGCTTGCAGGTGGCTCACACCATGCCGACAAACACTGGTGTTAATGTCCGAGACTGGAGGTTCCCGTTCATCGACTTCGCTGTCTACGGAATCCTTCCAGAGGACCCGAAGGAAGCCGTCTCAGTCAGGAGACGCTCTCTTCGATTCTACTACGATACAGCTACCAAAATGCTGTACCGACGCTCCTTCGATGGGCTCCTCCTTCGATGCCTGTCCAACGAAGAAGCAGCTGAAGCTCTTCAAGAAGCTCATGACGGAACTTGTGGAGCTCATCAACCCGGTCCTAAGTTACAAGATCGACTGCGACGTATGGGCTACTACTGGCCAACCATGGCCGCCGATGCTGTTGAATATGCTAAGAAGTGCCACGTGTGCCAACTTCATGCAGACTTCATACATACACCATCGGAGCCGCTACATCCTACAGTCGCCTCCTGGCCCTTCGAAGCCTGGGGCATAGATATTGTAGGGCCAATCATCCCTCCTTCATCGAGAGGACACCATTTCATCCTGGCCATCACCGACTACTTCTCCAAATGGGCGGAAGCAGTTCCACTGGCAGAAGTAAAAAGCTCCAGGGTGGTCAGCTTTATCAAACACCATGTCATTTACCGTTTCGGAGTACCCCGGCGGATCATCCATGACAATGGTCCTCAGTTTATCAGCCACATTTTCAGCAGGTTCTGTGACAAGAATCGCATTCAGAACGTGGCCTCAACCGCCTACAATCCGGCAGCAAACGGATTGGCTGAGGCATTCAACAAAACTATCGTTAGGCTGCTCAAAAAGGTCGTGTCATCCAACAAACGCGACTGGGACGAAAAGCTTGGCGAATGCCTTTGGGCCTACCGCACAACGGTACGGACCCCAACAAGCAACACTCCATTCTTCCTGGTCTACGGGAGCGAAGCGGTACTGCCTCTCGAGATACAAATACCTTCGCTTCGCGTAGCAATCACAAACAAACTCACAGAAGAGGACAATCAACGTCGTCGTCTGCGGGAACTGGAGGCACTTGACGAAAAGCGTCTCCTAGCTCAACAACGCATCGAGCTCTACCAAGCCCGTATATCACAGGCTTTCAACAAGAAGGTCAAACAGAGGACTTTCCAAGTTGGCGACCTGATTTTAGCAGTCAGAAGACCAATGGTGTTGACCCACAAGACACCAGGAAAGTTCGAGCCCAAGTGGGAAGGACCTTTCATCATAGAGACGGTATACTCAAACGGTGCTTACCGCCTCGCCAAACCCAATGGGGACTTGTTCATGATGCCCATCAACGGTAAGTTCCTAAAGAAGTACTATTCTTGACATCCTCCAGACATGTACTTCCCCAAACAACCTCTTTCCACAAACTCATACGCTTCCTGAACCCAGCTGTTCCGTGGCATCTTCCAGTAGAAAGATAACCACGTCCATATTACCTCTGAGTTGTCTCTCTACACCCTACAAAGCAGAATCTTACACTTCGTAAGCCTACGCTACCCTTCATGTTTACCACGTCCACATTACCTCTGAGTAAACATCTTGTACAAACAACCCCTGCGTTATTGTACATTGATCGCAGAACTTCCACGTCCATATAACCTCTGAGTTGTTCAGTGTATCCTCCAAGATCATTCCTACCACGTCCATAATACCTCTGAGTAGGGAAATTCTATCATTTCGAACCCAATGATTGCCATGTCCATATTACCTCTGAGCAAACATAATGGTTCCTTCAAACTTATTATCTGTACCTGAAAATCAAGGTGCGCAAAAGATAATAGGTCCACACAAATCATCAAGTTCATAACAACAAAAGATGAACACATCACAAAAAAGGTTGTAGACTTCTTTATTCTTTTGAAAAAAGGAGTACAAGAAGCTACATCATCCCCCAGTAAGGGTTGCAAAAGAACATAAAAGAAAAATGGAAAAGCTATGGTCCCTGAATCTCCCCAGGATGGGCTGAGAACTCCCTGACTCGAAGCTTTAAGTCGACTGCGCGGGCCTCCACCGTTGCCAGGACTCGTCGCTCTGCTTCTTGGCGCATCAATTCAACGGCCCCAGCGGAAGTATCACTTGCATGCTTCTCATCAAGCTGTTGTCGTTGCTGCGCCAAGGCAAGAGTCCGCTGAGTAAAAGTTGCTTCATCCTTCTTGAATGCTGCATGTTTAGCCCAGACACGCTCGACCTCTAACTGGAGTCGAGCCCGTTGGTCTTCAAGATGGCGCATCTGGGTGTCGATATCCGCGATATTAGCTTCCAATGCAGCTCGAGTTTCCACCGTCGTCTTCATGGACTGAGACAACTGCTCTACCGCAGCCTCAGTCTCAGCCACCTCATGCTCCCAAACGCCCACGGTGGCCTGGTATGAAGACTCGATCTCGGCAATCAGCTTCCCCTTCTCCGCATCTATCAGGACAGAGAGATCGTTTCGCTGGATGCGTTGAAGTTCTGCGAACCGCTCATCCAGCTCAAGCACTGAAGCCTCTAGAATTTCGGCCATGTGGTCGTGGCCTTGGTGAATACGAATCAGCTCGATGCAGGACATTGCCAAAGCTTTTACCGTCGTAAAACTCCTGTTGGCATCCATCACAGCAGATACACCCTTCTGCAGCATTTTGTATACCCCCTCGACGAAAAATTTTACATACTCGTCTGCATCCGCCAGGACCTGCGGCGTCATCGCAGGAGTTGGAGGAGCTACTACAGTTTGCGGACCGGAAGAAGATCCGCCAACCTCAATCAGCGAGGCTTGAACCTCGGCATCAATGGACTCTTCATCAACAGGGGCTGGACTGCTAGCCTGAGGAGCCGAAGCAACAGAAGGGGCCGGCACAGGCGTCGAGATGGTCCCCCAAGTAGAAGGAGCGACAGAGGGTTCTACACCCTTACCCTTCTCAAGCCCGGAGGAACCACCGATGACAACGGCCACCTCTTCTACCCCCAACGTCCTATCAACAGTTGGTACCTCCCTTGGCAGAAAAGGGAGATCATCACTTGTCTCTTGACCCGTCTCAGCGGTCGCGACCGGAAGACGGGTCTCATCATCGACAGGGACAGAATCTGTCGCTACCTCCTGAGCGGTAGCCGCCTCAACTTCCACGATTGAAGTCGGGGTAGGACTCGGCAATGATACAGCCGACCTCCCCTCATCATGATAAAGAGGGGATTCAACCCTCTCCTCTGTCTCAACTACTTCTGTTGCCTCCGCAACAGGCTCTTGCAGCTCTGGAGTAACGTCATCGGAAGACGACGAACTCCATTCTTCTTCACCACCAGGAAACGGCGTGCTTGTTAAACCTTCGGCACTTGAAGCTTCCGTTGTGGCCTTTGCCGTCTCGGAAGCTGCTGCACCCTCAGTTTCCCTTCTGACATAATCCGGGGATACCGGAATCTCCACGTCAACAGCATCCTCCGGATCTTCCTCCATGGGAGACATCATGGTCGACGGGATACGCACTTCAGACGAGCCCGTCGTCCCTTCTCACCTGCTCCCACCTGACTTTGGGGTGCGTGTTTTCCATAAAGAAATTCTCTTTATTTGTTGTATTTCTGGGAAAATTACAACTGTAGGAATCCGATCTAGAAGACGATCGCTTTATCCCTTGGACTATGCGAAGAAGAAAAGCTCTCAAAATTTTGACAGTAGATATCAATGTATCTGTACAATGAATGAGAAAAAGAACTCTATAAATAGAGTCAAGAATAATAACTGAAAAGATAACTGTCTTCACAGCCTATGCCTAGTTAAAAATCACGCAGGATTTAACATACGCAAGGCTGTGAGCAGTTACTGGACATGGCCTGTAACTGTTGGACACATGGCAATCATGCATGAGTCATGTGCAAGTTACAGGACACACAGGCGAGAGATCAGTGGCATGGCTGCCACGTACTCCAATTTGATGAAATCCACGCAGACTTGTTGAAGACGAAATCCACGCGAACTCGGGGTAGAAAGCTTCAAAATCTACGCAAACTTGGGGCAGGAAGCTTCAGGATCCACGCAGACTTCGAGGCAAAGAACTTTAAAATCCACGCAAACTTGAGGAAAAAAACTTCAGAATCCACGCAAACTTGAGATGAAGATCACAAATACACGCAGACTTGAGATAGAACTGCCAGTTGTCTTGATTCGGCGTGTCTCGACTGACACAAAATCTCTGACAGTGATTGCTTTGTCAGTCGCATTAAATGACAAGAAACCCTTTTGGTACGCCAACTCGACGAAGGCTGAGTCTTGCTGAAGAAGATTTCGAAAATCACGCGATAGACGGCGATGATCTCTCGAATTCTGTGTATACGTGGCATACGAAGAGATATTCTTCGACTGTTGTGCTGTCAGTCATAATTACTCTTTGACAAATGATGAGCTGTCTCCCAGCGTGATTTGTTTATATTGTCTGGATCAACTGAGCGTGACTTTTGACTCTGTCTTGATCAACTCAGCATGACTTTCATTTTTGAGGCCTACAAAACCCCCTTCAAAGTTTTCGAAAAATGATAAATTATTTCGAAATACTTTGAAAATAGAGATGATAAAATGGATTTAGTCACGCTGAGATGACTTCAAAATTTTTCGGAAGTCGAAAAAACTTCGAAGTTCTTTGAAAACATCCAAATAAACTTATTAAATGTCATAATGACTCTTCGTTCTCTGAGACTGATTGTATCCAATTTATGGTGGAATATGAACCGCCGGCAAAACTCAGTTATATAAACAGGAAGAAGTTTTATTTTTAATCTTCCTCTTACGTCAATATGACACCAAAGGAGAAAGCTGAGGAAGAAGCACGCAAGTTGGGCTTTTGTTCTCATGGTGACCCCACTTTTGGGGGTGAAGAGCCAGAGCCCCTTGTCTTCGAGCTCAAAGATGATCCCTTGCAACTAGCCAAGAATTTCTTGAGCTATTTTGGCTTGGATGGCTCGTCTCTTCTGATGGGCGCAGCCTCATAGAGCAGCGTAAAATATTTAAAGCTCTGTTGCACTGTCTGGGAGTTAGGAGCGTAGAAGAACTAGGCACCAAGCTCAGTCGCTCTGGGAAATAGAGCGTGACTTTTATGCTTTTGTTGCACTTTTTGTTTTGTCTTTTGTAAGGCCATCAGTGCCTGTCTTAAGAAATGAAGTACAACTTTTGTGTTTGATCTGCGTGCCTTAATGAGAAATATTAATCAGCAGTCTTTGATTGTTTCCAATGTTGCTCTGTCTTCCAAAGCACACGTGACACTCATTCCACAGTTTACGAGCGCTATTTATGCGGATCTTTTCCAAGAATAGACTTGTACTTTGCCCTTTAAATAGATAGAAGAGTTTCGCAGATACTCATCTCCCATTCCTCTTCTTCTTCTCTGAGAATGAAATTTTTGGGAGATTTCACTCTCAAACAGGAAAGCAATGTTTTCTAATGTTCGACTTCTGCGCACTATATCAAACATGAGTTTGCCAATCCTTAGCACCAAACTTGAAGGTAAATCAGTGTAATACGTGCACTTATTTTTGCTGTTGAAGATAGGCTTTCTGTTTCTTATTTCTGATTTGAACAATACACGCCTGTCTCTGTTTGATAAATGCATACTGAATAATTTCTGTTGATTTTTTTTTTCTTCTTAATGCTTTCTGCAGAAACTTGGCTGAAAATTTTCTTCAGAACTGGCATTGGGGATGTGGATGCTGTGGAGAATATCCTGCTGACATCTACATCAGGGAGCTCATACGCTTTTGACGCGTAAATCAGACAACTCAGAACTCTTCGTGGGATAGAAGGGTCTTCCTCAGACGGTAGGAAGAGCCTTTATACACGAGAGTTGGATGGTGGAGTCAACTCTACCCCGAGAAATCGGGTAGTAGAGTTCCTTTCGCGGGAGAACTAGGAATTGTATCCCAAGGTTGGATACATTCCTGTCTCCTCTGAAAGGTCGCTCCTAATCCACCAGTTGTATTGGCAGCACCACGACTTCGGGCTGCCATACTCTGTGGTTCTCCTCTCGTCTGAGAGAGAAGACCAGAGTTTGATTCCTGCTGATCTGGTCGTGACTGGGACCCAGACAGTCAGGAACTGCCACCAACAACGAACCTGACGAAGAAGGTCCGACGGAGAAGATCCAAAGAAGAAGATAGATCTCTATTAGGTTATCGTTGTGGTGTAGAATGAAAATCCAAGATTTGTGATAGATTTCCATTATGATTTGTAAGAAAGTCTAAGAAAATGTAATAGACTTTTTATGGTGAAATGAGAATGGAAATGACAATTCTTCTATGCTCAATGATTTGTATTTGTG
This sequence comes from Iris pallida, assembly GCA_029216955.1. NCBI lineage: Eukaryota > Viridiplantae > Streptophyta > Magnoliopsida > Asparagales > Iridaceae > Iris > Iris pallida. The sequence continues at coordinate 9,162,955 of JANAVB010043418.1, read as the reverse complement.
GATGAATTGTGGACATGATAGATAATAAAATCATCTTTTCTATTTTAGAGTATATGATATTATCAGAGGTATTATGGACGTGATAATATATAGGAACTCAAAAGAAAATAGATTGATTTCTATGCAGAGGTCAAAACATAACAAATGAGTAAGTAGATTCGGAATTGATTCAGAGGTTATGAAAATATGATAAATAACGAATCCCCACTTAATAAAATTGATAGAAGATTATGAACGGATGAACCGTTAGGAAATGATGAACAGATGAACTGTCGAGTGAATGTAATAAATGAACGGATGAACCGTCAAGTATTAATGAACAGGCGAACCGTCTGATGAATGTGAGAAATGAATGGATGAACCGTTAAGCATTAATGAATATGTGAAACGTCGGATGAATGAGGAACTTCTGCCTATAAATATAGCAGAAATCTGGCGAGAACGAATACTTCTACTCCTCAATATAAAAATGTCATCTGGAGAAGCATCCAAGAAGACTGAGATAGCCTCAAAGGTTCAGGAAGGCACTGAAGAACGCCCTGCTGGTCCAGTCAAAACGAAGAAGACGGAAGCAGGCGAAGGTTCGTCTGCACCCAAGCCACCAAGGGACATTCTGGATTTTCTGCTCGAACCAGGAAGGACTGAAGAAGAGGAAGCCATGAGGATGGTCGCTTGCAAATTCCTCGTGGGTTCTAGCAAGGAGGTTCTCGGCTCTTTTGCTGATCACGTCTTCGAGAAGGACGGTAGTGGCCCACGTCCAAAAGTAGAGAAGGATGATAGTGATCTTCCTTAATATCATGTATCATCATTCATGAAAATAAAATAAAAATTTTATTTTTAAACATGAATTTGTCTGATGATTATAAGTATTTACATTTATACATAGTACTTTTTAAGGAATTTGCCATTAATAGGCATCAAAACTTTTTGACCACCCAATTCTGAGAGTTGATAAGCTCCATTTGAGAAAACTTTGCTCACAATATAGGGACCTTCCCACTTTGCGTCAAATTTGTCCTTACTCATATGAGTCATAGTCATAGGACGTCTGACAGTTAGAACAAGTTCTCCTTTTTGATACGCCCGAATTCTGACTTTCTTATTAAAAGCTCTTGAAATTCTAGCTTGATAGAATTCAATATTCTGTTGAGCAGATAATCACTTTTCATCCAGAGCTTCTAATTCCTGAAGTCGAAGACGATCATTATTTTTTGCAGTGAGTTCATTAGCGATTGCTATCCTTAAAGAAGGAATTTGAATCTCTAATGGAAGAACAGCTTCGCAACCATACACCAGAGAGAAGGGTGTACATTTAGTAGCATTACGAACTGTAGTGCGATAAGCCCACAAACATTCACCGAGCTTCTCACTCCAATTTCGTTTGTTAGTAGAGACAAACTTCTTTAGGAGTTTGATGATGGTCTTGTTGAAAGCTTCTGCTAATCCGTTAGCTGCTGGATTATATGCGGTAGAAGCCACATTATTGATCCGGTAATCGTCACAGAATCGAGTAAATTTCTGGCTGACGAACTGTGGTCCGTTATCATGAACAATGCGTCGAGGAACACCAAATCTGTAGATGACGTGGTGCTTAATAAAGCTGATGACATTAGACGTCTTAACTTCAGATAAAGGAATTGCTTCGGCCCATTTGGAGAAGTAATCGGTTATTGCGAGAATGAACCGATGTCCTTTAGATGACGGTGGATTGATCGGGCCGACAATGCCCATGCCCCAAGCTTCGAAGGGCCATGATGCTGTCATCGGATGTAGAAATTCCGAGGGTTGATGAATAAAATTTGCATGGATTTGACAAGCTTTACACTTCTTTGCATATTCGATGGCATCAGATACCATGGTGGGCCAATAATAACCCATACGTCGAATACGGTCTTGAAGTTTTGGTCCTGGCTGATGTGCTCCACAAATTCTATCATGTGCTTCGCGAATGATTTGTTGAGCCTCGTCACCGGCAACATATCGAAGGAGTAAACCATCATAAGCTCGACGATATAAGGTCTTCGTTGTATGATTGTAGTAGAATCTGAGTGATCATCGTCTGATAGATGCTGCCTCACTCGGATCATCCGGAAGAATATCATATAATACGAGATCTAAGAAAGGAAGTCTCCAATCTTTATCCGTATTCTGATTCTCAGTCGAGTTACTGAAGATGAATTCCATGCTGGAATCGGATGAAGATGACATCGATTTACGACTGAATCCAAATCCTCTTGTTGTGTTGACGTCATGAGATATTGATTCTTCAATGTCAACTGGAAGTCCTAGAGTCAAGTTATTTTCAAGATGAAATAATTCTCGATTACGAACAACAATCATTTGTTGCCGTCTGATTGGAATAGCCAGCACCGCTGCAAGATTAGCAAGGGCATAGCTTCTGTGTTACATGCTCGCCTAACATGTTCAATGAAGAATTTTTCAAACGAAGAAGCCATAGATATAGCTGTTTTATGATAAGGAACCAGATCTTGATGGCGAACTTCATAAGTACCCCTGATCTGATTGACAATGAGTTTAGAGTCTCCATATGCCTCCAAATGTTGAATATTCAGATATTTAGCGAGTTGAAGACCAATAAGTAATGCGTTGTACTCAGCTACATTGTTTGAACACGGCTGATCGAGAGAATAAGCTCTTTGGATAGCAAGACCTTCTGGCAATACAAGAACAATTCCAACTCCAGCGACAATATCGCCATTAGGACCAATTCTTGATGCTCTATCAAAGAATAGACGTCAAGTAGGATCTTCTTCAGCAATTTGATTTGAATCTAGGACTTCATCTGGGATTTTATCATAGAGTTTTGAATTTTCTGGAATTGAGTGAGCAGCCAGAAAATCAGCTAAAGCTTGTTCTTTGACTGATTTCTGAGGAATATAGTGCATGTTATACTGAGCAAGTAGGATTCCCCAGTTAGCCAATCGAGAATTCAAAACACTGGGTTTCTTCATCATGATCCGTATAGGATTGATCCTGGAGATGACATGAATAGTCTGGCCAATGATATAATGACGTGTCTTTTGGACAGCAAACATCAAGGCTAGACATTCTTTTTCAACCGGTGAATATCGAGGTTCAGCTCTGGTCATAGTGCGGCTGAGATAATAAATGGCTTGTTCATGGCCATTTTGATTCTTTTGAGCGAGTAATGCACCCAATGAATGACTCATTGCTCGAGTATAGAGGAGGAACGGTATTCCTGAGACGGGAGGTACCAATACTAGAGGGCTCATTAGATATTATTTTATATCATCGAATGCTTTCTGACATTCATCATTCCAGACAAAAGAGACACCTTTCTTCATAAGTTTGTTGAATGGTCTGCAGCGTCCTGATAAATTAGAGATGAATCTCCTGATATAAGCGATTCTTCCTTGAAATCCTCGTAGCTCTTTTAAGGTGCGTGGAGGACGCATCTCTTGGATGGCTTTGATCTTCTCGGGATCCACGTGTATACCTTTAGAGGTAATGACGAAGCCGAGAAATTTACCACTAGAGACGCCTAAGAAGGACTTAGTAGGGTTCATCTTTAATTGATGCTTACGCATTAGATCAAATATAGTCTTCAAATCTTGGATATGATCCTCCTTTTGTCGACTTTTGACTGCAATATCATCAACATAGCATTCGACTGTTTTCCGTAAATGTTCACGGAATATAGTGCTCATAGCTCGTTGATAAGTTGCTCCTGCATTCTTGAGACCGAATGGCATAACTGTATAACAGTATGTACCAATCGGCGTTCTGAAAGAAGTGTGCTTCTCGTCCTCTGGAAATATTTTGATCTGATTGTACCCAGAATACCCATCCATGAATGACATTCGTTCAAATCCACAGGTATTATCAACCATGACATCAGTGATTGGTAGAGGGAATTCGTCTTTAGGACATGCCGCATTGAGATCGCGGAAGTCTATGCATACTCTTATCTTGCCAGTCTTTTTAAGAACAGGAATAATATTAGCCACCCAATCGGGATGTTGTTCCTCTCTAATAAACCCAGAGGTAATGAGTTTATTGACTTCAGCTTCAATTACATCCATGATGTCTGGACGAAATCGTCGCTGTTGTTGTTTGACCGGTTTAACATTCGGCAAGATATTGAGCTTGTGAGTTACAATTTGAGGATCAAGCCCTGGCATATCTTCATAACTCCAAGCAAAGACATCGATGTAATCACGAATGAGTTTGATCATGTCTTTCTTATCAGTTTCTGAAAGACTTTCACTGATGAATATTGGTTTGGGAGATCCCTCTTCACCAACATCTATTTGAACAAGTTTATCTTCAGTCGGAGGTTCTTTTTGCTCGAAACGGAACTCCCATTGATTATCTAATCTTTGGGCCCACTGTTCTGATTCAGATGAGATTTCAAACTCTTCTTCGTCTTCATCACTTTCTTCAGAATGGTCAATGGAAACCATGTTAGAAGACAAAATGTTGCAGTAGAAGTCCCCGATACTTGTATCGGAATCCCAAGAAGTGGTACTAGAAGAATCAGATCTCTTATCTTCGTCAGACTCGGGATCTTCATGGATAATATTGATAAAAGGAGTAGGAGCTATATAGCCCAATCCGTATTTCGTCCTTCCATATTTCAGAGGAGGAATACGAACAGGCATTTTTCTTCCTTTTCTACTATTGAGGCCAGTCCTGAAGTCATAGCCCATATTTTTGATGATGTCTTTAGATTGTTGACTATAACGACATAGTTGTAATCTTCCAGTATCATCATTTTTGTCATCATCTTCAAGATCAGAAGGATTTTGAGGCCCTTTGTAGAAGAATATTGGAATGTCTCCTGGCTTTCTGCTGGGAAATAGAAAGTATGAAGATTGTACAGGTTCTAGGGATACATCTGTATGAACAGTCTGTACAACTCCTATGGTTATTGTGTTCAAGTCATCTAACAGATATAAATAACTATGAACATAATTACACACATCAACGTACTGCAAAGGTGGAGACTTTTCATTAAATATAAAAGCAACAATATTTACATTGGGAGAAGGCTGAGCCTTAGAGATTTTAGCCAAGTCAATGACTAAAGGGGGAGAAGAAGAACGAGAAGAAGCGTTGTTTCGATTAAGATCGATAACAAATGGCTCAGAAGAGGTGAGCTTCCTTGAAATTTGAGATGGAAAAATAATCCGCCCTCCAACTGGAATTAGCAGAGTATCCTGTTTCATATGTGGAGATGCAGGAATTACAGTACGCCCACTGACAGAAATGATCAGTGTATTTTGAGTGGATGACTGAGGTAACGGAGAGATCCGTCCACTCACTGGAATGATGAAAGAATCTTCTCCAGAGGGTTTAGGAGATTGTTGCTGAGTAGTTCGACCTTTAACAGGGATTATTAAAGTCTCACTTTGTGCATCTTCTTTCTCCATAGCTTGTATGATCCTTGTATACTCTTCTTTGTACATTCGGGAATCGTTGAAATAAGCTTCAACCCCATGGAAGGAATTTATATCAGCAACTTCTTTTTGTACTCTTCCATTGCTATCAATGTATTTAAAACATTGATGAAGAGTAGAGGACACCACATTATTTTCATGAAGAAAGGGCCTCCCCAGAAGAAGATTATAGGATCCCGTGATCTCGATCACATAGAAAGTGACTTTAGATCTGAAATCACCTATCTGAAGCTTCAGATGAATCTTTCCCAAAGGCTCACTTCGGCTTTGATTGAATCCCAAGATAGTAGTAACCGTCTTGGAGAGCTTGTGAAGAGGGATTTTTAGTTCATCCAACAAACTCTTTGGTATTATGCTTATAGCAGACCCTGGGTCAATGAGGATACGATCTATCTTCATCGTATCAATATAACCAGTGTAGTAGAGAGGTCGGTCATGTCGATTATCCTCCAGTAGCATGTCGTCTTGTGTAAAGGTGATATTTGGGATAATCTCCAGTACACTGTTGCAATGTAAGCAAGTGGCAGGTTCCGCATCTGACTTCTTCAATTGTGCAAGACAAGAGTCAACTTGTAGAAGTGCTTCACTTAACGTCTCCCGAGTTTCTTTAGAAAGACGTAGAAGTTCAAAGAGGGACATTCTAGCTGAAGTATTAGTAAGTTGAGCCAAAATGTCGAAGTTGTAAGGCTTCTGAAGTCCAAGAGGAAGAGACTTCTTGATTGGTTTATCAAACTGAGCTTTTTGCTTGCCTTTCTCAAGAGTTATGGGTTTGGGAGGAACAGGTTCAACTGGTGTAGTTGAAGGAACAGGTGTAGTAGATGATTCTTCTTCAGGAGGAACATTAGGAGCATCTTTAGCAGCTGAAGGGATATCAGTAGGATCTTCAGGATTTTTAGAATAATCCTTTAGGTAAGGTTTCCCCGTTCGAGTAGCACTAACAAGTGCTTCTTCTTTGTCTTTTGGCTCTGTGTCAGAGGTAGACCCAAGAGAGGTCATATGACATGACTTGATCTTTCCAGCCTTCTTGGACTTTCGAAAAGAAATCTTTTGAGGAGAAGGAGATTCAAAGTCTGTTATTAGATCAGGATGAATCCACATGATTTCTCCAGTCTCCAAAGTGATTGGTGCTAATCCTTCAGACTGTGGAGGAGGAATATTTACTATTTCAAGAATTGCCTTGGGAATAGGAACAATTCCACTTTCAAGAAATTGAGGAGGGAAGTCTCCAAATTGTATAGAGACGACATTAGAAGTGACGATCTTCTCTTTTGGAGTAAGAGAGATAGCTCCAGACTTAATCATTTCTTGGATCTTTCCTTTCAGTACATAACATGTACGAATTGTGTGACCCAGCATTCTGTGGTATGGACAGTATTTAGGATGATCTGTCTTACCAGCTTCATCAGGTTTCTTGATCTCAGGTAATTGTATTTTATTACCTTTCAGCAGACATTCAAAGATACCAAGGACATCGTCGTCATCAAAAGAATATTCTTCTTTGGGGCGAGGTGTTCTTGATTGTTGAGTTGTAGAGGCAGAAGTTTGAACATTTGATGCATCTTTGCTCTGAAGATTAACTTCAAGAGTTTCTTTTCCTTTGCGAGCATTATTTTTATTGTTAGCGCCTTGTCCTATTTCTTTAGGAGTCATCTGAACTCCTAAATCTTTGAAGGTTTCAGCACTGATTTCTGCAGCTTTGGCACTGACTATGAAGGAAGGCCAATCTTGAAATTGAGTGGACCCTGTCCACATACTGATGATTGGCAACAAGTTTGATTTGCACGTGTCAATGGTGACAGCATCAGGAGTTCCAAGAGGCATCTTCAGAGCTTCTCTTCGAAACCGTTCAATGTATTCCTCTGTAGATTCATTATTTTTCTGCTTGATTCTAATAAGAGCAGACATAGTCATGTCATTAAGCCCTTCATAGAACCTTTCAAGAAACATCTGTTTGAAACCAGCAAATGAGGTAATGCTCCTATCTGGGAGACTCCTATACCATTCATAAGCCGTTCCCTTGAGACATCCAATAAATACCCGAGTAATGAGGGCATCACTTGGTTGCAGTTGATCAGTCATCACTTCAAAGTGATTAATAAACTGACTTGGAGAAGTGGTTCCATCATAGAATGAGATAGTAGGAGGCTTGTATTTAGGAGGATATGATACTTGCTTCCATTCTATCGGATAAGGCTGCTTGATGCCTAACCTTTGTAAACCATCCTTCTGTTTGAATGCCTCGAATTGAGTTTTGAGATTCTTCAATTCTTCAGAGACAACTCCCGAAGATTGTGGAGTTGTGGCTTGTAGAGAATAGTTGGAAGGAGGAACAACATTGTAAGTACTACCCCCAGCTCCAGAGAGACTAGGATTTGGTTGAGCTGGTCCAGGAGTATTGGATTGTACTGCTGGAGGAACTTGTATTGGACTTATATCAGTATCAACTGGTATGGCATCTGGTACAGTCTGTCGATTTTGCAACTGAGCTGTCATGAGTTCATACATCGACTTCATTGTGTCAGTCATAGACTTTATTTGCTGTTCCAAAGAAGCAATTCTTTGATCTTGAGGAGTCAAGGAAGAAGAAGGTTTATCAGTATTCCCATCAACATATAAGTTGTGACTGTACGAGGAATTATTGATGAACTGGTAGATGTTATTTGCTCTGAATCATTGCTTCGTGCATCAAAGTCAATTATAGGAGAACTACCCCCAGCAGGAAGATGTGGGAAGTTAGATTCTCCAAGGAATTCAGAATCAATTTCAGGGATCAAATTTCTTTGACTAGAAGCCAGGACTCTTGCTCTGGTGTTTCTATATACTCCATCTGGACTATCAACTCTACCCCCGGTGTCCCGAGAAGTCATGTTGACAGTGGCAAACAAAGGCTCATCTTCATCAGGCATAGGTTCATACTGAATCCTATTGAAGACAGACTGTCGTTTAGTTTGACATCTGCATTGCATTATGGCTCTTGGCTGGAAGTCACCTTCATGATCACCATGGTCTTGAACCGTTGATTGACATCTGCACTGAATTATGACTCTTGGATAGAAGTCACATTCAGCATGTTCCTTTGACATAGAATTACTCCTTCTCTTCTGTTGAAGATATTCCCGTAAATCTGTTTGTGAAGATTGAGGAGTATACTTCCTGTTCTTGGGTCTTGATGGCTCTTGATTATACAAAAAGTGATTAATGTAAGCCACATAATTTCTTGCATACTCTGCATCTGGATCTTTTATCTTCATATCCAATTGGTATGGTTTCTTAACACCAGAAGTGCTGAGTTTTGTTCTTAAATCAGTGGAAGGTAACACATTAATTTTGGAAACATGGAGTTTTCCTTCCATTGATCTGGATATTTGCAGAGAAGGAAGAGTTGAACCACTCCTTTGATTAGGAGTTGGTAACAGACCCTCTTTAATGGACAGATTCTGTGCCCAATTTGAAAAAGTCATAGGAGTTAAGGAATATTTCTTCTTAGACTCATTCAGATTTTGAGACATAGAATGTCCAGAAGGAAGAGTAGTCAAAAGACCATCTCCTTTCCTTTGACTAACAAAAGTATCAGTCAAAGCTGTTCCTGAAGTAAAAACTACAGGAGCAGAAGAAACAACTAAAGAGTTATTCCTTTTCGAAGGGACTTTGTGTGGAAGACCACCCCCAGTTCTAGTAGAACTCGGTAAAGAAGAAGAGATAACTAAGGAGTTATTCTTCTCTGATGAAATACACGCTGAAACAGATTTGGCTAAGGAACCAGTACTGTTAGCGTGACTTTTAATTTTAGAATTACACGCTGGAACAGATTTGGCTAAGGAGCTAGTACTGTCAGCGTGACTTTTAGGGTTGAATTTGCACGCTGGAACAGATTTGGCTAAGGAGCCAGTACTGTCAGCGTGACTTTTAGGGTTGAATTTGCACGCTGGAACAGATTTGGCTAAGGAGCCAGTACTGTCAGCGTGACTTTTAGGGTTGAATTTGCACGCTGGAACAGATTTGGCTAAGGAGCCAGTACTGTCAGCGTGACTTTTAGGGTTGAATTTGCACGCTGGAACAGATTTGGCTAAGGAGCCAGTACTGTCAACGTGACTTTTGATTACTGTCATCTTCGAGCGCACAAGAGTGTGCGTGCTTGCAGTGGAGTTCTTGCGAGAGGTAGGAGTAGACACTATGGCAGAGACTTCACTATTGTCTGCCAACTGATTCTTAGGGACATAGACAGAGTGTCCCTTCGACTTGGCAGTGATGATGGAGGCTGGAGTGGGCTTGCCACCCTTAGCCTGCTGCATTTCTTCATAGGCGAGTTGATCGAATTTGATCGTCATCACCTTCTTCGTCGAGCCGATTGACGAAGTGTCGCATTGAGTTGTTACCATCTCAGAAGAGGAGATGGTTTTCTCCAGCAGAGTCGCCAATTTGTTTTCCATAAAGAAATTCTCTTTATTTGTTGTGTTTTTGGGAAAATTACAACTGTAGGAATCCGATCTAGAAGACGATCGCTTTATCCCTTGGACTATGCGAAGAAGAAAAGCTCTCAAAATTTTGACAGTAGATATTAATGTATCTGTACAATGAATGAGAAAAAGAACTCTATAAATAGAGTCAAGAATAATAACTGAAAAGATAACTGTCTTCACAGCCTATGCCCAGTTAAAAATCATGCAGGATTTAACATACGCAAGGCTGTGAGCAGTTACTGGACGTGGCCTGTAACTGTTGGACACATGGCAATCATGCATGAGTCGTGTGCAAGTTACAGGACACGCAGGCGAGAGATCAGTGGCATGGCTGCCACGTACTCCAATTTGATGAAATCCACGTAGACTTGTTGAAGACGAAATCCCCGCGAACTCGGGGTAGAAAGCTTCAAAATCCACGCAAACTTGGGGCAAGAAGCTTCAGGATCCACGCAGACTTCGAGGCAAAGAACTTCAAAATCTACGCAAACTTGAGGAAGAAAACTTCAGAATCCACGCAAACTTGATATGAAGATCACAAATACACGCAGACTTGAGATAGAACTGCCAGTTGTCTTGATTCGGCGTGTCTCGACTGACACAAAATCTCTGACAGTGATTGCTTTGTCAGTCGCATTAAATGACAAGAAACCCTTTTGGTATGCCAACTCGACGAAGGCTGAGTCTTGCTGAAGAAGATTTCAAAAATCACGCGATAGACGGCGATGATCTCTCGAATTCTGTGTATACGTGGCATACAAGAGATATTCTTCGACTGTTGTGCTGTCAGTCATAATTACTCTTTGACAAATGATGAGCTGTCTCCCAGCGTGATTTGTTTATATTGTCTGGATCAACTGAGCGTGACTTTTGACTCTGTCTTGATCAACTCAGCGTGACTTTCATTTTTGAGGCCTACAGTACGAGGTTTTCTTTTTAACGGTTCCTACAAGAGAAGATGAAGCCTCGTAAATAGTGGAACCAAAATCAGATTATGTGGGACGCCTTTACCTCTGCGAACGTTGAATCCGATGACGCCGTCGGTGACGACGCCTTCTTCTGCTTCTTCAGTACAGGAGATTCAATCCCTACGTCTGCACATCGCTTTGATCGATCGCCCGAGGGTTCTGTTTGAGATGCAGAAGGGGCACTCCGGTGACCTACCCCTGACGGACGATGCGATCGGGCCTTCACCGGCACGTCCCCGGTCACTGCTAACTGGGTGGCTACAATAAGACTGGTCTCCCTGTCATATCCGGAGGGCGCAGCAGCCATAGCACAGTAAAATTTGGCGGCTGAGTAAAAAATGGGCGGCCGCGGATCCGGGGCGGGCAACGTAAAACGAGCCCCGGTACATCCGGCATTATAGTAATGCCAAGCTCGTGCACCATCCAACAAACTTCCAATATACCCCAGAGAAATACTGGGGTTATCCAACATCATCTGGGCATAACCAAATTGCCGCGCAAAGCGGCTTAGCAAATATGGTTCCAGGTAGCACTGATTCCTGTTCCGGTATACCAGATGAGATGGCCGGATACTCTGCAACCAGCGAAATCCTCATTGAGGCAGAGTGGTGGTACCTTCGCCCAGATCCCTTAAATCTTCATTGGCCTCAAAGCCCAAGTAGACTGGACCAACTTTGGTAATTTCCCAACCCTGAAGACGGGATAAAACCTTTCTACAAACAGGGACACCAGTATGTGACCAGCTCCTCCGATTGAAACGACGAAGGAGTGCATCTCCAGCCTTATAATCTTCTTCCGAGCCTGGACTCATCACACTGGGATGATGCAAAATCAGCCATCCCATCAAATAGTGAAACGGCAGTTCGGCACGCGGGAAGTTATTGTTTCGGCCTCTGTCATGAATCATATTTCCAGCAAACTCTCGCAAACCTCGCTGCAGGTTACATACCATTGCGGGGAGAAGAGCCAAACGCCGGCCGAAGACCAGCTTCACGGCTGGCAGGATTAAGTTTCGGGTTACCCTCTCTACGGCACCGGATCCGCCCGCGAACACGCAATCCCGGAGCCATATCATCAGGTAGGACGCCAACACCGCCTTGGGTGACATCCGATAAGCAAGATGCCAGAAGCAGCTGTAGGAGTGTGCATCTGACTGCTGGTCTTCATTTCCTCGGGGATTTTTCTCCCCTAACCTGCTCATTTCGGACAACACTTCGCTACGAGAGAGCGCCGGTGGAGTGGAAAATTGTGAGGGATCCTCTTTGTCTTGTCTAAAGACATAATCTCTCCAAGCGGTCACATGAGGCTGCGTCCCGTTCCTATCCCGTCTCTGCATATAGTAATAATGACTCGCCACTTCCTTGAAGACGGCCGTCATCTCCTCAGCCCTGTCCCCCAGGACTTGAAGTTCCTCGTTGGTGGAAAAGTACTCTTCATAGGGTTCCGACCCCCAAGGGAGTTTTGACACCTCGTACATCTCATGAAGTGCGAACCCTAATTCCCCCACCGGAGTAAAAAAGGTCCCGGTATGGACATCAAACATCTCCAGTAGTGCGAGGAACATGTGCCTGTTGAGAGCAACACCCGCCTGGGTAGCACGGATCGTGGCAGTCAACCCAATCTCTCGAAGCTCGGTCCAAAACCGTGACAAGATCCAGAGTGTCAGTTTATCCCACTTGGAAACATAATGGCACCAACCCTCTACCCGAAAATCTCCTTTCGGGTATGAGCGTTCCATCAAAAACATACGATGTGTAAAGGTCGAAGCACTATAAGCAAACGTATCAATGGGTACGTCACTGTAGAGGCTCCCGGGGCGTAGAGTCCGCCAGGTGAAAGAAGACCCAGACCGTGTGGCGGTCAAAGTATCCCTTTGGTCGGAGGTAGAATCAATTTGGATGACGCCAGTCACCGCTCCCCCCTGAGAAGGGGTAAGATCCCAAGACATCCTCCTCTGGGAAACAAGGCGACAGAAGGATGTCAAAGGCCATTGACGTTCAAGTTGCTTAACAGTCATATGTACCCCATTCGCTGTAAAGAACCAGTCCTCCTTGACCTTCAACACCGTCGCATCAGTAGAAGTGAGACGGTCTCCGAATAGGAACTCAGGCTTCAAGAAGGTCAATTTATCAGATATGGAAGATTTTAAAACACCACGTTCCATCATCCGTTTGAGGAACCCATACTGTTGCTCACGGATTTGGGTCATTCTCTCGGGAGGCTGATCCAGCATAAGAGCATCTTGAGCGGGGTTTATCACTTCCTCATCATACTCTCCTCCCATCTGGTTGAAGACAGCCTCCAAGAACACTTCATTCAAAGGCGGGATCGCCACTGACACTAGCAAAGATCAGAAAAATGTTAGAAGCAACAAGAGAAAGAAGAGCTTCGACGCATTCAGGGTTTAAGCCCATGCGCGTCAGCAGCCTCGGCGCATCATCAGGGTACGAAACCCATGCGCGTCAGCCATTAAACCTCGGTGCATGATAAAGGTATAAACCTATGCACGTTGGCAGGGTAGAACCTCGGCGTATCATCAGGACAGAAGTCCATACGCGTCGTTAGGGCACAGTCTGGCCCAAAAGCTTATGTGAAAGAGATGAAACCCACCCGTCACCTCGGGACGAACGTCGGCCGGAGTCGCAGGCGTGATAGGTGCATCCTCGTCGACGAACTCCTTCGCTTTCTCCTTCCCCTTGCCGGCACCACCGCGAGTAGTCTTGGGAGCCATTCTCTCAAAGAAGAAAAGGTTAGGGTTTGAAGAAAAACTCTAAAGAAAGCAAAGGCACAGAGAAGATGAACTCTCTCTCTCTCTCCAACCCTCACCTATTTATAGGGCATGGTCGCACGCGTAAACCGATGACGTATAATCTCAGCCGTCGCTTCGGATTCCGTGAGGAGATAACAGCAAATACAACCAAAAGATCATCATTAATCTTTTGGGTTACCAAGGCGTCATCATCATCAACTGGAAGGAGCATGCGCCCGAACAAGCATGCGCCCAACAATCATGCGCCCTGACCTCCATGCTTCTTATTCAAAGTATTCCAAAACTTATTCAAAAGTTTTGAAAACTTTGAAGGGGGTCTTGTAGAAGCATGGAATTTCACAGCCAGAAAGCCCATGCGCCCGGCACTATATGCGCCAGAACTCAGACAGCAAAATCAAATAAGCCATTTGAAGAAGGACTTTTTATTTATATATAAAAGTCTATTACATGGCTAGAAAAGGTTGTACAAAGGAGAATTTCTACAAAAGAAAGATCCTAGATCTACAGCCAGCGGCCACCATGCGCCTCCAGATAGGCGCAGCGGCCACCATGCGCCTCCAGATAGGCACAGCAGCCACCATGTGCCTTCCGATAGACGCAGCAGTCACCATGCGCTGTCAGTTAGACGCAGCAAATGCCATGCGCCTCCAGCCAGGCGCATCCCACCATCTCTTCAGCAGCTCAGTTATGTACATCCAGCTCAGTTATGTGCATCCCTTCAGCAGCACTCTTCCAACCAGGCTCACCTGGCCGAGCAGAGCCCAGTTATGTGCTGCTCTTCCAGCCAGGGTCACCTGATAAATGCTTCGATTACACAAAGCATTTAACCCTCTGGCTGGAACCAACGAAGAGAAGAGCACGGCAAAGCTGTGGCCAGTGGAGGCTTCGAAAGAGCCTCCAAAGACCAAGGAAGACCGTGATCGAAATCATGGCACAAGGAGCTTTCAACACAATCAAAGTGGGCGGCACCCACTTTGAAGGAAGAGAGAGCCTAGCACCGCCATTCCGATCTACGACTCTTCCGAAACAACGGAGACGAGGCCCGAACATCCCTATCTTTGGATGCAACAGGCACCTTCCGCCTGCCTCAGAAGCCCTCGACTCCGTCTTTTGGATGTAATAGTCACCTTCAAGTGCATCGAAGACAACACGACGTCTCATCTTCACCCTCGGGAGCACTTCGTCAACAGAATACACCCGCATATCTAAGTTCATGTTGGAAGTACGTGAGGGAACGAGGAGCAAACCTTCTCTCCATGCCACTATTTATAGGCCGGGCAAATCAAACCTATGTGCCAAGTGGATGACTCTCCGAATTCTGTGCAATGAATTTGCATTAAATAGATGAACCGGACGCCTCGAATTCAGCCAAACGGCTATTTTTAGCACTCGAGGAGCGAGACAGCCGCATCATTAAAGGACATGTCGGATGCGCCAGCCAAACAGTGTATCACATGGACGCGCCCTCCAGCATCAGGCGCATCACACAGACGCGCCCTACAGTACCCGGCGCATCACAGAGGATGCGCCCCCTCACATCTCCATACCGAGTGGAACACCAACCAATGTGCCCACTCAGCTGTCCATCGAACGTCACAAATATTAAATGCTGAACTGACACCAGAGTTGGCAGCACGCTTCCCAAAGTCTGAACAGTTGACAGCTTTTTCAGAGAACGAAGCGTCGGCAACGTCAGCATCATCATGACTCTATTCCGACGGCTACTGCCACGTGGCCATCCGCATGCGCCTCTACGGCCATGCGTCCAAATCGCCATGCGCCTCTACGGCCATGCGTCCAAATCGCCATGCGCCTCTACGGCCATGCGTCCAAACCAGCATGCGTCTCAAAAGCCGTACGCCTCAGACCCTTCACTGATCCCTAAAGACAGAAGAAGAGTCTCCAGTTGAAGCTTTGCATGCGCCTCAAAAGCTATGCGCCCCAGACTTATCTCTGATCCCGAAAGACAGAAGGAAAGTCGCCTGCATGCGCCTCAAAAGCAATACGCTCTAAACGGTTTATAACCCCTAAAGGTTTTGAGCCGCAGCCTCCTCCTGTGCCCAATCAAGGCGCAGCTCACCAGATTACTTCCCCCCACCAAATTTGAGATCTTCGAGCCATGGGTCGATGACACGTGTCCTTTGACTCAACTCGTCCAAGATTTCAGCAACAGAAAGATCTTCTCCTCTGCTACGTGCCGGCTCACAACAGCAGTATGAAAAGTTCTCCCCCTCAATCAGGACGCATCATCTACGCGTCTCCATTAGCAACCTCCACGTGGCGTCCCCATATCGGCGCATCCCACATACGCGCATGAGCAGCCAGCCTGCAAAACTATAAATAGAAGGATCGTCTCCTTCACACACACGGACAGAATCCACAACGAACAAACAAGGAATCATCAGAGAGGCAGATACAGACACTCAACGTCTTCCTTCTCTCAGCAAGCTCCAGCACCCAGAGCAATCCATACCTTCAGAGAACCGATAACCGTCGTCAACCCGTCAACGGAGTCAACGCATTACCACTCACTCCATTGGCACTAAGGACCCAGCTTAAACAAAAGTGTACTCCTAGGACTACATCTAAGTCCTACATTGTAACACTGTTCTGTTTGTATTAAAGTTTTCAATCAAACAATTTTAATGGCAAACACCTGTTGCGGCCTTCCTCGACCATGCTGTTGCTGTCTCTGAGGGCCTTCGGCTTCCTGTGCCTGGCAGAACATCTGAGCCTGCGTTGGTAGACGCTGGGCTAGGGGCCTTACTGCTAATACTGGCCCTCCACTCGGGGTTACCATCGGAGCTGGCAATGCTGGAAACTGCTGAGCTGGCCCCCCTGGCCTCTGCATCATAGGACAAGTGGAGATACGGTGGTCTGAACTACCACACCTCAAGCATAAGCCATTCGCTGACCGGCACACCTCCCTCGTGTGCCCTGCCTTTCCACAGAATGTACAGACCTGGGGTGCTCCCTGACGCTGTTGTTGGTTCCTCGGCTGCTGATGCCGAACTGGCGCTGTATTAGTTGACACGGCCGTCCTCCGCGGCGCTCCTGCATCATGAATACGTACACCGGGTGCTGGTGCCGATGTTCGCTGCATTGCTCCTCCTCCAACCTGGGAATGAGATCTCTTCTGACCTCCTGTCCTCGATGCCAACCTCTGCTGGATAAGCTCGTGCCTCCGAGCGGCCGTTAAAACAGCGTCGAACGTCTGGTAGTCATGTCCTTCCACAAGCTATAATAGTTCCAAATGAAGTCCCTGCTGGAACCTCATAGCTTTCTCTGGCTCCGTTGCCACCATTGTTGGTGTAAAATAGCACAATCTGCAGAACTCTGCTGCATACCCATCTACGGTCTTGCCTGCTTACTTGAGACTGATAAACTTCTGCTGGAGCTCATATCGAGCTATACGCCAAAATACTTGGCCTTGAATCTGTCACTGAAGGTGGTCCAACGAACAGGGCGTCTTGCACCAACTTCTTCTGATGCCCACCAGTCGCGGGCAAGATCCTGAAGTACCAGTTTGACCTGATCAACCTTCTCATCATCTGGAACCTTGGCTGCCACAAGAATGGCTTCAATGTCTTGAATCCATGCATCTGCAGTGATGGCATCCTCCGTGCCATCAAAATACCTCGGGTTCAAGCGACGGAACCTTCCTGATGCTCCCGAGTCAATCCCGGCACTCCTCTCAAGAGCTAACTGAATCCCTTGGTTCAGCAACACGTTTTGCTCCTGCTGCCGAGTCTGTTGCTGTTGGTTAGTGACAAGAAACCCTCGGATGATCTCCAGGAGTGCTACGGCGTCTGGTACTGCCGTCGCTGCTGGTGCTGCAGGAGTTTCAATAACCGGCGGCTGCACTGCCTCTGGTTCCATTTCTGCTCGTGTCTGTCCTGGGGAAGGTTCTCTCCCCTGCTGGCGCCCAGTCGAGCCATGCTCTTGCTGCTCTTCCTCATGGGCCTCACCCGCTACTGAGAATGAAGCGCCCCTATAGAGAAAGATATAAGATTATCAAGTCCGAACGAGGAAGATTTCGAGGATGCAAGTCAGGTTAGAGGTCAAGGCAAGGACAGAGAATTCGAATCAGAATTTCAAGGGAAACAAGTTTTGATTGAGACTCCTAATAATTCACAATACCCCACAAGTCTGAAAATCAGACCTGCATGGGCCACCACTAAAACCTTGTCACGCCCCAGTACCGAAATACGGAGACGGACTAGGCCAGCTACTCCATATGAGGTACGTAACGTCATACGGCGATCGTGGCTGTCGAGAGACTAGGGGGTACATGCTACAATCAAGTCTCCTATGGTCCCACAGAGTTCTATGTCTCAATCAATCAAGTCACATCAGCAATAAAATGAACATTAAAGATAAAGCAGTAAGGCGTCCCTGACGCTTCATCAAAATGATCATGAGAGACTAGCTTTATAATTTAGCTATCTCAGAGAGTCAGGAGTACAAAATTATACACAGCTGCAGTCTGTTTAATTACAATTATGTGCTGACACAAAATATCAAGTAATCCGGCTAACAGGTGCCGGTGGCTAAACGCCGCAAAAGTATAAGCAGGAGTGGTGGAGAAGAAACCCACTCGAGTCCCCGAACCGCCATGCTCCTAGTATGCACCATGGATGTCAGGGAGGAAGATCGTGTCCTCCGGCTCTGCTACGAGATCTGGCCAAACAAAACCAGCGGGGTCAGCCCCGAATAGCAAGTACCGCCAAAGGGGCACAAGAGTTAAGATTAAAAATCCAGTTAATAGAATAGTTGATAATAGTAATACTTATGCTACTATTATAGGGTAGCGCAACATCCTCGAACCCATATGGCACCCTTACAACCAAACAAGGACAAAAGGTGCCGCATGGAGTCGGGACGTGTCGTACTCTATAACTTTCACATAATTTAAAAGGCATAAACAATAAAATCTCCTGATCGTGACTTCGGTCGATAGCCGATCGCAGTACAATAACCAACCCAACAATCAAACAAGAACGTGGGTTGGATCATGTACCATGATAGACCATGTTCCTCAGTCATTCACAGAAGTAGCACTTCACAACCAGAATAAGTCTTCCGTTCATAACTTCGGTCCACAGCCTATCATGGTACGATAACCAACCCAACAATCAAACAAGAACATGGGTTGGATCACGTACCATGACAGTCCGCTTCCCTCAGTTATTCACGGAAGGTAATAGGACACAAGCAAGTCGTTTTTACGGCCAATCAAGCCTACGAGTTTCTAGTGGGGCGAGGTTATCCTCGCATCATGTTATTTAGAAAATCCTCAGATCGTATCTTTCTAGCAAGGCTAGCCAACCCAGGGGTTCGTGTAGACAGGTATGATTGAGCACAGGTCCCTCGTAAGGCCACCTTGCTAAAACATATAATATATAGCAGGAATTAATCGGATACAGTCATCTACTCGTTGCAGATGACACAGTATCCGTGGAGACCAGCCGGCGCGTCGAGACAATATCTCAAGGCGGCTGGTGTAACACGATCTCGGGATTTTGCCCTCCCCATGCATCTAGTATGTTTAGTTGCCTAATTTAACCCTAGGTAAAATCTTGGACTCACATGCTGTGGCCTGCATGATTATCCTCCTAAAGTCGTACTTTAGTACGAGTACCCCAAAGAGGATCCATGTCAATCAGTATGTCAACATGTGCTACCCTCCTTAGTGTAATGCATCATTGCAAATTCGTCATGCGGAGTTACGAGTCATTTGTCGAGCATGAAAAAGAACTGGGACATTCAGGTACAGGTATCGGGTAGGAACACTTTGTTCTCCGGGGTCACATTAGTGCTCATATCATGCTCGGGACAAAAGGCGTAAGGATATAAAATGGACATATAATATCTGATAAAATATCAAAAGCGTACGCACAAAAGCACGCACGCTCAAGGGGAGCTGCGTACGTGAAAAAGTCACACAGGCTCAAGGGGAGAGCTGCGTGAAAAGTCACGCAGGCTCAAGGGGAGGGCTGCGTGAAAAGTCATGCAGGCTCAAGGGGAGAGCTGCGTGAAAAGTCACGCAGGCTCAAGGGGAGCGCTGCGTAAAAAGTCACGCAGGCTCAAGGGGAGAGCTGCGTGAAAAGTCATGCAGGCTCAAGGGAAGAGCTGCGTGAAAAGTCACGCAGGCTCAAGGGGAGAGCTGCGTGAAAAGTCACGCAGGCTCAAGGGATGAGCTGCGTGAAAAGTCACGCAGGCTCAAGGGGAGAGCTGCGTGAAAAAGTCACGCAGGCTCAAGGGAAGAGCTGCGTGAAAAGTCACGCAGGCTCAAGGGGAGAGCTGCGTGAAAAGTCAAGCAGGCTCAAGGGGAGAGCTGCGTGAAAAAGTCACGCAGGCTCAAGGGGAGAGCTGCGTGAAAAGTCAAGCACACAAGAGACACGCTTCCAACAGGAAGCGTACCCGAGCCTGCGTACGCAGCGCTAAGGAGCGCGCGCAGCTCAGTGGCGTGAGCTAAGAAGCTCTGCACACTGCTCACTGTCTTCGCCAAACAGCAAGAACACCATGGATGAATCCAAAGCTTCCGAGCATCACAACTTGGCCATCCGAACTCCAAATCCGGATTTCCAAGGTTCCATCTTGGGTGAAATGGAATGCTCTTCCACATGGAAGCATCAAAAACCCATAAAATTCAACTAAAGTAGATCAAACCATGCAAAATCCGAAAATGATTAAAACTTAGATCTACAAAAATCAAAGCTTCAAAATAGAAATTTCCAAGTTCTAAACTAGTATAGATTGAGGAGAAGAACATGTTTTGGCAAATAGTTTTGTAAGATATCATTGACGAAATTATTGATCCATCTCTTGAGCAAGTTGGTACTTGCCTTGGTTGGTGGAGGAAATAAATGAGAGGAAGTAAATGAGAGGAGAGAGAATGAGATGAGTTATATATATAAAGATCTTGGACCCATGGGTTCATGATGAACCAAAGGGTTCATGATGAACCATTAGTGAACCAAGAATAGGTTACCCAAATGAGCCAAAACTGTAGGCCCAAATGCAGAAAATAAATTAGGAAATAATATTTTGTCGAATATTTTTTGGGAAATGCATGAAGAAATACTGCATAATAAATATCGTATAAATTCAAGGTAAATATAATTTATCGGTTTACATATTAAAATACGTATTCCAGGGTTGGGGAGTGACAGAACCTAAACCCATTAACACAGTAGCTTGGCCATATTTTTGCAGCATAAATTGGTCCCTTGGCTAGCGTTCTAATAGACTCATTCTCAAGTCTTGCGTGTGGACGATCGACCTAAATATCACAAAAAAAGAAATTAAGCTCATTCTCAATCAAGTGCATATACAGAAAGGTAATTACAGAGTTCTCAAGTCTTACATATGCACTCAACCATGATGGAAAATAACACATCATTTCTTGTTCTAGTTCTTCTTCTGTTATGTGTGGCCTTCCTGACCTCACATCATCATTAAATATGCTGAAAACAACATCGTTAAATTAATGTAATAGTATAATAATCAACACTATTAAAATAATGTAGACGTATTAATTACTTATCCCTCCAGTTTCTCTACTTCCTCCTCGTCGCAGTTGAGTAATACATACACCTGAGCAGCCCTTAGCTCATCATCGTTCAGATATCTCTTCTTCATTTTACCCGATGGCTTTCCTGGAGCATTGAATACCTTCAGTATTGTATCATTACATTTATGATCTCCGTCGTCGTTTTTGGAAGCTCTCGTTCTATTAGTTGCAACATGAGGCTTGAAATACATCGAACAAAAGTTTGTAATCTTCTCGAGAACATAGGCTTCACAAATAGAACCCTCGACCCGTACCTTATTTTTTACCTTTCTTTTTAGGTGATTCAAATGTCGCTCGGACGGATACATCCATCGATATTTGACGGGTCCACCAACACGTGCCTCATAGGATAGATGAATCGGCAAATGCTCCATAGAGTCAAAGAATTCAGGAGGAAACACCCTCTCTAACTTGCACAGTGTTACCGCAATATCCTTCTCTTGCTTTTCTAGACGATCAACGAGCAATTTCTTAGAACAAAGAACCCTGAAGAATATGCTAAGCTCCGTCAATGGATCCCACACTGCCTGCGGTAAGAATTCCCGAAATGCAATCGGAATTAACCTCTCCATGAATACGTGACAGTCGTGGCTCTTCATACCCGTCAATTTATTTTCCTTCGGATCGACACATCTTCTCAGATTTGACACATATCCGTCTGGAAATTTTAGGTCCTGGATCCACCGACAAAGTCTCACTTTATCCTCCTTGTCCAGCGAGAAAATTGACTTCGGCAGGAACTATGTTCCATTCTGCTCTATCAAATGCAACACAGGGCGTTTGCATATTTTTTCTAAGTCCAACCTGGCCTTGGAATTGTCTTTCGTTTTTCCCTTTATGTCCATCACAGTATTAATTATGTTATCAAACACATTCTTCTCAATATGCATGACATCAAGATTATGCCTGATCAGATTGGTGCTCCAGTATGGCAGATCCCAGAATATGCTCATGTTTGTCCAGTTATGATCTCTACCAAATCCATCGCACTTGTACCCAGTTGTAGGATCTTCGATAGCACTTGGAAAATCTCTAACCTCCTCCCATATCGTGGCTCCATACCACCTTGGCGGTGGATCACCCTTCTCTACAACGCCGACACGGAATGCATTCTTGTTTCTTCTGAATGGATGATCTTTTGGCAGAAATTGCTGATGACAATCAAAGAAATACGGTTTTTCTCTGTGTTTCAAGCGGAAAGCCTTAGTACGGTCCATGCAATACGGACATGAGAGACGACCATGAGTGCTCCATCCAGATAACATTTCATAGGCGGGAAAGTCGTTGATGGTCCACATAAGGGTTGCCTTCATCTGAAAATTCTGCTTCCTGGAAACATCGTACGTGTTAGCGCCTACTTCCCATAACTGATTCAACTCATCTATCAAAGGCTGTAAGTACACATCAATGTTCCTCTTGAGATTGTTCGGACCAGGAATTATAACGGTTAGAAAAATGTACTGAGTCTTCATACACATCCAAGGCGGTAGGTTATACGGAGTGACAATCACAGGCCAGCACGAATACTGGGATCCCGAAAGACCAAAAGGAGTAAAATCGTCAGAAGATAGCCCCAACCTGACATTACGCGGATCTGAAGCAAAATCAGGATACACTCGATCAAAGTGCTTTCACGCTTCTCCATCGGATGGGTAATCCAACACTCCTTCAATCTGTTCTCGCATGTGCCAACTCATATTGTCGGCCGTCTCTTTCACCGTAAATAATCTTTGCAACCGCGGCGTTAAAGAAAAGTAGTGCATTGTGTCATGCCCCGCTTTCGTAGGAGCGATCATCCTCGCTAAGGCGTGATGCCGCACGAGCCTAGATTGCGCTCGTGCAAGGTGGGTTCCATAACGGCCGATTCCAGCGGCTGCGACGGGGTCGTCGCACAGAAGTTCCGAGCAGTGACATTGAATAATAGCAGCAAAAATTTAGAACAAACACAAGTTATTCAACTGAAAGCTCTTTATTGATATTGATACAAAGATTACAATGGGCACAAGGCCAATATTACAAGTCTCTTAAGCTCTCTCACGCTCACATTACAAGTCATTCAGCTCTCTCTCATCTCTCAAATACAAGTCTTGATCCAGCGGAAGCTTCGGAAGGCGATGTCCATACATTATGTCCCGTATAAGTCTTTAATCCATGCGATCGCACGCTTCGAATCGCCAAGGGACTCAGTGCCTCGACGCATCCAAGCGAGCTCCGTGCCACGAGCTTCTACCTGTGTCTGCACATGTAAACTATGTGGGTGTCAGTACTCAACTGTACTGGTGGAATGAGCTTCTCGCCCACCCATACAAACCCGACACGTTATTTTACTTTGTGCAACATAGTCCCTTCTTATCAATTGTCTTTCTAGTCTTGCCTTAGGATCAGTTTTATGACCGACGCCTTGCTGATTTTGTGTCTTTAGACCATCTCCTGCTTACAACGAATGTTAACTCAATACCTTGCCTCAAGACCCTTCTCGTGCCAACAACGTTAACCTATCGAGTCGTGTTTGTCTTACGGCTTAAAATCAGAGACGCAACTACGCGATTAAGCTCCATTTTCCGTATGACCGTCCTACAAACCCTTGCTGAGGCCGTGCCTCACAATTCAGTAAGACTTAACCATATCGCCGCCTCGCGACCCTTGCCGCCTAGAGGCCCTTGCTACTTTGACCACCAACTTAACCCAATCAAGACTTGTGAATGTTAGTGTCACTCAACTAACTTTGTCTTGTGGCGGTTTCCCGACTTAAACTCAAACAACTCAAACTTAAGCAACTTATATGCCGACAACTCAAGACTTGACGCCACATCTCGTACCGAAGCACGACGCCTATGTTGAAACCCAATCTTAGGCCCAAACTTTGTGTTCTAACTGTACACACCTTCAACTCAACTCAATCTAAAGGCATACATGCGGATAGTCGCTATTTGCCGACATCTATATGAACTTGGCCACTAGTATCACAAGCTATACCTTGACGTATAGTTTTGTTAATCGGGATCCTTTCGACGCAAGTAGCTAGCCCCGTCGCAAGTCCCCACTTAACCTGTGCCAAAACCTTACGCACGACTATACCCTGTTGTAGGTCCTAAAAAATCAAGTTGCATCAATCAACAAAATCAAAAAATCAAAATATACATCATCTTGTTGAATTGCGCAGACAACAGATTGCGCAGCCAACCGATTGCGCATTCTAATTTGCGCACACAACCGATTGCGCAAGCTGACGTGGCAGAAGTCATCATTACTAAATCAAATCAAATCTTTTCTGACAACTGACAGCGCGGATAACAAGGAGTCTGTTCGTTTCCTGCGCCGCACAGTGCTCGAGGGCGGCTGACAGCTGGCAGCGCAAACCAATCCTGCGCAGTTTGAGTTTGCGCAAACCATGTATGCGCAATTCAACTCTGCGCACTCTATCAAACGTAACTGTTAAGTTACACGTGGCATTCATGCCATCGATTGTTCATCACGTGGCAACTGTTTATGCACGATCATGCGCATTTCTATCAAATCATGCCATGTGTCCATGATAATCGGCCCACGATCCAGTAACTATCTGCGCAAATCAATGTTGCGCAAACCAATGCTGCGCAAATCATCATGCGCAGTCCAAAATAACTGAAAGTTAGTTATTTCCAGAACTCTATAAATAGAGTTTCAAGTCTTCATTCAAGGATCAGAGATCAGATATCAAGATCAGAAATCAGAGAGTCCAGGAGTTCTTGCCAAAGTGCTGCTGCATTCTTCCGAGACTTTTGTCTTCAACTTCAGAGGCTTTTGCCTTCAGTTTCCAGAGTTGTTTTCAACTTCAAAGGCTTCGTCTTTACAGTTCACATCGTCCAAGGGATAAAGCAATCGTCATCGAGATTGGATTCCTACAGTTGTAATTTTCCCAGAATTCTTGTAATCTTTATTACAGTTTGTATCAATAAAGTTCTATACTTTTGTTTTTGCAAACAAAATGGCGACTCTACTGGGGACAACTTTCTCCTCCGACGAGGAAGTAGCAACTCAATGTGACGTAGCGTCTATCGGGAAGACGCAGAAGACCCTGGTTGTCAAGGTCAACCAGACAGCCTACGAGGCAATGCTCAACTCCAAGACCATTCCCCGTACTGCAGCCACTTCTGCCAAGAGCAAAGTGCGCTCAGTTTGGGTCTCCAAGACTGCTGCACAATCTGGCAGTTTTGCCACCAAAGGTGCTGCACACTCTGTTGCACAATCTGCTGGCCAGTCTGCTGCGCAAACTGCTGTGTCAAATGCTGCACAGTCTGTCTCAGCAACTGCTGCACAATCTGTTGCAGTCAATGCTGCGCAATCTGTTGCAAAAGTTGCACAAGCTACTTCATATGCTGCCTTGTCAAAACAGAAGACTCCTATGACTCTGGCGCAATTGGCAGTAGCTTTTCCTGCACAAAACAGCATTCCAGCAACCAAAGTACATCCTAAGCACTCTAAAGCAAGGACTCCTACTTCTGTGGCCAGAACCAATGCACCCTCCACTCATGCGCAAATCACTTCTGTGCAAACCAAGAGAAACAGCCCTTTGGCTAGACTCTCTCCTTCTCATAATCAAGAGAAAATATCTGATTCTCCTCTTAAACATCCTGCTGTTCTAGCACAATCTACTGGGGGTAGTCCTTTGGCTATTCCTCCTCCTTCTCAGATCAAAGGAAAAGGCCCGTTGGTCTTTTCTCAAACTTCCTTGTCTCATGACTTGGAAGACAACAGAGGGAAATGCTCTTTAGTTATCCCTTCTTCTCAGAACAAAGGAAAAGGCCCTTTGGTCTTTTCTCAGTCTTCTTCGGTCTTTACTGAAGCAGATCAAATTGCACGTGTTTCAACACCCGTCAGTACAAGATCTCCTACGAACAAAGATTCTTTTTACCTTCATAACAAAAGAACTTGCACTGATCAAAGAGGTATTTTGCCTACCCCAGTAGCAGAATTCCAAGACCTCCCAACTTTCAAAATATCTCGTTCCAAACAAGGAAAACTGTTGGTGTCTCAAACAGAAACCCCTGGGAGTGAATTTGCAGACCTACGAACATATCTTAACAGGACAACTTCGGCAAAACGTAAACAGCCAATGCCGAAGGTCAAGCCTCAAAGACAAATCTCCAGGAACATAAATTCTGATACCTATGCCAATGAGATGAGTACTTCCTTGTATACACAGGGGACAAAACATTTGAAGAATCGAAACCATGTCCCAAATATTGTTAAAGAACACATTCCTCAAACTTTTCCCCGTCCCGGCATGATTTCTGATCTTCGAGAACATCTAAGACAAAAACGGGATAATGTCTCAACTCCTTCAAATCAACCATCTGATCATCATTGCAATCATAAAGTCATCATTCAATGTTGTTGTCCAACAACAAAGCGATCTATCTTCGATCGTCTGACTTTTGCTAAAACAGAACCAATGTCAGAAGAAGACGAAGTGTTGTACGCTTCTGTCAATATGGCTTCCCGAGACACCGGGGGTAGAAAGTGCTCCAAACATGGTAAGCTTCGCAGACCAAGCCAACGATATTTGGATTTACTCCAAGAATCCTCTGAAGGAGTATTTCAACATACTCGTTCCCACAGCCGAGACACAATCGGTCAAAGGAATCTTCCCCAAGATCCTTCAGCTTATCTTCCTACTTTTCAGTCAGGAGACGAATCTTTCTCTGATTATGATGCATATAGTGAAAGCTCTGAACAAACAGTTTCGTCTACTGTGCCTAGAGAAGTGACGGCATATGTTGTTACTGATGATCCAGATGCTTCAACTTCTGTAAACCAAGAACAGCGTATTGTTGCACTGGAGGACAAATTGAAAACCATGGCTGAAATGGTCGCCAGTATGCATTCTATCATTATGGCACAACATGCTACCCCACCAACTGTACCGGCTGCTATAAACCCTGAAATCATAGCTTCATCGGTGCCTGTCAATACTGGGCTGGGGGTAGTACCTCCTCAGATGCCTCCTGTGCAAGTACAAGTTCAAAATACACCCAGTCAATCAGGTGCTGGGGGTAGTGCTTATAATGCTGTCCCTCCTCCTACCACGGCTCCTTCCTCTTCATCTGAAGATGCTAATGAAGCAGTCAAGCTTTTACGAACTCAGTTTGAAGCTTTCAAAGAGAAAGACAACCTGCAAAGGTTGGGAATCAAACAGCCATATCCCGTCGAATGGAAAGAAGTTCCATTTCCTCCCAAATACAAGATTCCAACAATCGCTCTCTTTGACGGTAGTACCTCACCAAGTCAATTCATCAATCACTTCGAGGTAATGACTGTTCAACTTCAACCAAACGACGTTCTTCTTACCAGAGTGTTCGTCGGTTGTTTAGCCGGCGTAGCATATGACTGGTACAGAAGTCTGCCCGATGGTTGTATCACTTCTTTCTCAGGTCTCAAGCAAATCTTTCTAGAACGATTCTATGAGGGATTCAATGACATGACTATGTCAGCCCTAAATAAAATCAAACAGAAACATAATGAGACTGCAGAGAGTTTCATTGAACGTTTTCGTCGAGAAGCCCTGAAAATGCCTCCAGGGACTCCTGCTGCTGTTACCATAGATACTTGTAAGGCAAATCTCTTGCCTATTATCAGTATGTGGACAGGCTCAACTCAGTTTCAAGACTGGCCATCCTTCATTGTTAATGCCAAAGCAGCTGAAGTAAGTGCTGATAAATTCAAACAGTTGGGGGTACAAATGTCTAACCCCGATCGGGATGAACATCAAGCGTCAGGCGGTGGTAATCGCCAAAACAACCGCAAGAACAAAGAGACTCTGAACATTAATCTGAAAAGCAAAGAGTCTTTGGCTGTCAACGTAGCTCAGCCTACGTCCACTTCCACTCCTTCTGCACCACAACCGAGGGAACCTCGTCCTAAGGTAGAGTATTCTTTTGACGAGAATGACACGGCAAGTATCTTCGATTGTTTACTCAAAAGCAATAAGATCCAGCTCCCAGACCCAAAGAAACCTGATGAAGTCGGTAAGACCGATCATCCTAAGTACTGTGTTTACCACCGATTCATTGGACATCCTACTAGAGCATGTTATGTGCTCAAGGGCAAGATTCAAGAGCTTGTTAATGCTGGAGTTGTTACTCTGCAACAAGATGAAAAGACTGTCACTGCCAATATGGTTTCAGTTCAGTTCGGTAACTTTCCCCCGCAGATGATACAGCATGGTGTCATTCCTATTCCGAAAACTACTCTTGAGATTGAAAATATTCCTTCTCCACCAAATGAAGGTCTCGTTCCTTTGTCTCTAGACAATGGCGAGGTTATGTGGATTCACCCTGATCTTACTTCAGAGTTCGAGGATTCTTCTTCTTCCAAGAAGAAAGGTTGCTCCAAAGGCAAGACGAAGATTTGCAACATGGTATCTTTTGATCCCATAGTTGACGAAGAAATTCTATTAGGCACCAGATCAGGAAAGCCCTATTTGAAGGATTACCCTGAAACTCAAGAGAATCTTGCTTCTTCTCCTGAACCTACCTCAGCACAACCTGCTCTAGCTGAAGAGAATCCTGCTGCACCTTCACCAGTTGTGATTCCTATTCCTCCTAAGCCAGTGACTGCTGATAAAGGCAAACAACAAATCCGCTTTGACAAACCTTTGAAGAAATCGTCTCCTACAGGACTCGAGAAGCCTTACAACTTCGATATATTGGCTCAACTAGCCAATACCCCAGCAAAGTTGTCTATCTTTGAACTCTTGCGTCTTTCCAAAGAGACTCGAGAAACCCTCAGCGAAGCTCTTATGCAAGCAGAAGCTTGTCTAACCTTTCTCAAAAAGCCCGAAGCAGAATCAATCTCTTGTAATAGTGTTCAGGAATTCATTCCGAACATAACTTTTACGCAAGATGACATGCTGATGGAAGACAACAGGCATGACCGTCCTCTTTACTATACAGGATAGGTCGATTCGATGAAAGTCGATCGTATTCTGATAGATCCAGGGTCTGCTCTTAGTATCATGCCGAAGACAATGCTCGATGCTTTGAAAATTCCTGTGCATAGTCTCTCCACTACAATCACTACCATCCTTGGATTCAATCAAGGAAAGAGTGAACCTTTGGGCAAGATTCGCCTAAAACTTCAAATTGGCAATCTTCGCACAAAAGTTACATTCTACATTATTGACAATTTTGGTTGTTCTTACAACGCTCTATTGGGGAGACCATACTTACACGAGCACAATGTTGTTCCATCAACCCTTCATCAATGTTTCAAATATGTTGATGACAAAGGCGTAGTTCGTAAGGAGGTTGCGGATCTTTATCCTTTCAAGGGTGTTGAAGCATACTGCAACGACGCTCGGATGTATAAGGATGAATTCATGAAAATTGTGTTAGCATTAGACACTGAAGAAGAACAAGAAGCGACGCCTAAAGACACTCTAATCATACCCGTCAAAGGGCGAGTTTCTCATCCTCAATCTTCCAAGCCACTGGCTATTCACTTATCAGCTCAAAAGAAGTCAATTGATGCTGATCAAGATCAAAGGGAGCTCACCTCTTCTGAGCCACTTGTTATCGATTTACGTCGTAACAAGGACAAAAAGCAGCTCACTTCTTCTGAGCCAATTGTTGTTGATCTCATTCGCAACAAAGAAAAGAAGGAGCTCACTTCCTCTGAGCCACTTGTTATCGACCTCCGTCGTAACAAACCGCCTCCACGTTCTTCTTCTCCCCCTCTTGTAATTAATCTGATTAAGCCTGCTAAGGCCAAAGGTCCTGTTGTAAATACTGATGTACAAATCAATGAAAAAGTACCTACTTTCCAGTATACTGATGTTATTTATCATACTAAATACTATTTAGATATGTTAGATAGCTTCCAATCAATTACAATGGGAGTTGTGCAATCTCTTCATACAGAGGTCTTACTCGAACACTCAGATGATTCATACTTTGTTGTCTCTTCTCGAAAGAGAGGCGAAAGTCCAATAATTTTTATTAAAGGACCAGAACAAAAATTCAGTTATACGGATGACAGTAAACTTAACGACACGGGGCGTATCCAACTCCATCGTTATAGTCAACAATCAAAAGACATCATTCGGAAAATGGGTTATGATTTCAAAAGTGGCTTCAATTACGGTAAGGGTAGACGAACTCCTATTCGTACAACTGTTCCGAAAGGAAAGTCAGACATGTATTATAGCAGGACTAAGAGAGGTCTCGGATATGCTTCTCCTCCATTGTTATCCCCAGCAGTCTCCGACTCCGACAGTGAAGAACGCTCTAACTCATCTGATTCCAGATCTTGGGATTCTGATACTAGTATTGGTGAAGTCCATAGGTTGGTCGTATCATCTAACATGGTCTCCGTTGAACTTCCAGAAGACTATGACGAGAATGTGGAAGAAAATCCTGAAACAGATCCTTGGGCTCAGCATATGGACAATCAGTGGGTACTTCGCTTTGAACAACGTGAACCACCTACTGAAGATCAATTACTTCAAATTGATGTAGGAGAAAGAGATTCACCTCGGCCAATTTTTATTAGCAAAAATCTTCCAGAAACAGACAAGGAAGAGTTGATTCTTCTTATTAAAGAATATATTGATGTCTTTGCTTGGAGTTATGAAGACATGCCGGGTTTAGATCCCAAGATTGCTACACATAAATTGAACATTTTGTCTAATGCAAAACCTGTTAAGCAACAACAGCGACGCTTCAAACCAGAAATGATGGACGCGATCGATGATGAAGTCAAAAAGCTTATTGCTTGTGGCTTCATTCGAGAAGAACAACATCCTGATTGGGTAGCCAATGTCGTCCCAGTTCTGAAGAAAACTGGCAAAGTTCGAGTCTGTATTGACTTCCGGGATCTTAATGAAGCATGTCCAAAAGATGAATTTCCTCTTCCTATTACGGACGTCATGATCGACAATACTTGTGGGTTCGAACGAATATCTTTTATGGATGGATTCTCTGGATACAATCAAATCAAGATGCATCCTGAAGATGAAAAGCATACTTCTTTTCGCACTCCTCGTGGTGTTTATTGCTATACGGTGATGCCATTTGGTCTTAAGAATGCTGGTGCAACTTACCAACGTGCTATGAGTACTATTTTTAAAGATCATCTTCGCAAAACTGTTGAATGCTATGTTGACGATATTGCTGTCAAAAGTCGTCTAAAGGAAGATCACCTCCAAGACCTGAGAACTATCTTCAATCTCATGCGCCAACATCAACTCAAAATGAATCCCACCAAGTCGTTCTTGGGTGTCTCTAGTGGCAAATTTCTCGGCTTCGTCATTACCTCTAAGGGTATACACGTAGATCCCGAGAAGATCAAAGCCATTCAAGAGATGCGTCCTCCACGTAACTTAAAAGAGCTACGAGGATTCCAAGGTCGACTTGCATACATCAGGTGATTCATTTCGAATTTGTCTGGACGTTGCAGACCATTCACTCAACTAATGAAGAAAGGTGTATCTTTCGTTTGGACTGAAGAATGTCAACAAGCATTCGATGATATCAAGCGATATCTCATGAACCCACCAGTCTTGGTGCCACCTATTTCTGGTATTCCGTTCTTAATGTATGTCCGTGCTATGGATCATTCATTGGGTGCTTTACTTGCCCAAAAGAACAAAGAAGGTCACGAACAGGCCATTTATTATCTTAGCCGTACTATGATTGGTGCTGAACACCGTTATAGTCCAGTTGAAAAAGAATGCTTGGCTCTCATGTTTGCTGTACAAAAGACGAGGCATTATATCATTGGTCAAACTATTCATGTTATATCTCAAGTTAACCCTCTCCGGGTACTTATGAAGAAACCAAGTACACTTAATTCTCGGTTGGCTACATGGGCAATCCTGCTAGCTCAATATGACATGGTGTATGTTCCACAAAAGTCTGTCAAAGGTCAAGCGCTGGCGGACTTTTTAGCGGCTCATCCTGTACCTGAGACATCTAAGCTCTATGACGAAATTCCAGACGAAACATTGGAAGTCAACATGATCTCCGAAGAATTTCCAACCTGGCGTTTATTCTTTGATGGTACATCAAGGATTGGACCAAATGGTGCTGTTGTGGCAGGTGTTAGAGTGGTCCTCGTTTCTCCAGACGGATCAACTATCCAAAGAGCCTACTCTTTAGATGAACCTTGTTCTAACAATGTAGCAGAGTATAATGCTCTACTTATTGGCCTTCAGTTAGCTAAACAACTGAACGTTGAATATCTTGAAGTATACGGTAATTCTAAACTGGTTGTTAATCAGGTTAGAGGAACCTATGAAGTCCGTCATCAAGACCTAGTACCTTATCATGAGGCGGCAATCAACTTAGCTATATCATTCAAAGATTTCTTCATTGACTATGTGCGGCGGGCTTACAATACTGAAGCAGACGCTTTAGCCAATCTTGCAGCTGTCTTAGCTATCCCTATTAAAAGACAGCAGGTGGTGGTTATCTCCAACCGAGAACTGTTCTGTATTGAAAATAATCGTAATATTGAATTCAGCAATTTTGCTGAAGTTAATGTTATCGATGATGACTGGAGGACTCCTTTTATCGACTTCGTGGTACATGACATACTCCCCGAAGATCCTAAGGAGGCTACAAGCGTTCGTCGACGATCTCTTCGATTCTATTATAATCAAACTACTAAAACTCTCTATCGACGAACTTATGACGGTCTTCTTTTACGCTGTCTCGCTGGTGATGAAGCTAAGCAAGTACTGCGTGAAGCTCATGACGGTATATGTGGAGCACATCAGCCTGGTCCTAAGCTACAGGACCGCATTAGACGCATGGGTTACTACTGGCCCTCTATGGTATCGGATGCCATTGAGTATGCAAGGAAATGTCGAGCCTGTCAAATCCATGCAGACTTCATTCATCAACCATCAGAATTTTTACACCCGACGGCTGCTTCTTGGCCTTTTGAAGCTTGGGGTATGGATATCATAGGGCCCATTAATCCTCCTTCTTCTAGAGGACATCGGTTCATATTGGCGATAACGGACTATTTCTCCAAGTGGGCTGAAGCTATACCACTGACTGAGGTTAAGACTAGCAGTGTCATCAACTTCGTTAAACACCACGTCATCTATAGATTTGGTGTACCCCGAAGAATCATCCATGACAATGGACCTCAATTCATCAGTCAGAAGTTCACTAGATTCTGCGATGATCACCGGATTAATAATGTCGCTTCGACAGCATACAATCCTGCCGCTAATGGCCTAGCTGAAGCCTTCAACAAAACCATCATTAAACTCCTCAAGAAGTTTGTTTCCACTAACAAACGGAACTGGAGCGAAAAACTTGGCGAATGTCTTTGGGCCTATCGAACTACAATCCGCAATCCCACAGGCTTTACACCTTTCTCTTTGGTGTATGGTTGTGAAGCTGTTCTTCCTTTAGAGCTGCAAATTCCTTCTTTAAGGATCGCTATTGCCAATGAGCTTACCACAGAAAATAATGATCTTCTTCGACTTCAAGAGTTAGAAGCGTTGGATGAGAAGCGATTAATGGCTCAACAGCATATTGAGCTATATCAAGCCCGCATCTCAAAGACTTTCAATCGCAAAGTTAAAGTCAGAGCATTTCAACAAGGAGAACTTGTTCTAGCAGTCAGACGTCCTATGACTATGACTCATATGAGCAAAGGGAAATTCGATGCGAAATGGGAAGGTCCCTATGTTGTAAGAAAAGTCTTCTCAAATGGAGCTTATCAACTTTCAGAGCTTGATGGTCGAATTGCCATGATGCCTATCAATGGCAAATTTCTTAAGAAGTATTTTGTATAAATGTAAATGCTTGTAAAATCGTCAAACAGGATCAGGTTCATAAATAAAATGCAAATTTTATTTCATCATATGATAGTACATAATATTAAAGGTCACTATCATCTTTTTCAATATTCGGACGCGGGCCACTGCCGTCCTTCTCGAAGACATGATCAGCAAAAGAGCTAAGAACCTCCTTGCTGGAACCCACGAGGAATTTGCAGGCGGCCATCCTCATGGCTTCTTCTTCTTCAGTCTTTCCTGGTTCGAGCAGGAAGTCCAAGATATCCCGTGGCGGCTGGGGTGCAGACGGACCTTCGCCCGCTTTTGCCTCCTTCGGCTGGATTGGATCGACAGGGCGCTCTTCAGTGCCCTTCTCAACCTTCGGGGCGATCTCGGCCTTCTTAGATGCTTCTCCGGACGACATTTTTATGTTGAAAAGCAGAAGTGTTCATTCCTGTCAGACTTCTGTTATATTTATAGGTAGAAGTTCCTCAAATAACGAAGAGACGGTTCATCCGTTCATTTATCACATTCATCAGACGGTTCATCCGTTCATTAAAGCCCGATGGTTCATCCGTTCATTTATCATATTCATTTGACGGTTCATCCGTTCATTTATCACATTCATCAGACGGTTCATCCGTTCATTAAAGCCCGATGGTTCATCCGTTCATTATCATATTCATTTGACGGTTCATCCGTTCATTTATCACATTCATCAGACGGTTCATCCGTTCATTAAAGGCCCGACGGTTCATCCGTTCATTTATCATATTCGTTTGACGGTTCACCCGTTCATTGTCATCCATCATTTGATGGTCTTCCCGTTCATTCATTTTCACAAATATTGACGATTCATCATCGTTCATTATCTACATTAGCAACTTGTCGTTTTCGATTAAGTTGTCAAAATCGAAATAATAATATTCAATATATTCTGCCATGTCCATATTACCTCTGAGCAGATATAATGAATATAATTATTTTCTACAAAATTATCAAGAAATATATCATGTCTTGCACCTCTGAATATATTTTCTATCTCTATTATTTATATCTAAATAAGATATGCAATAAATAATGGAGCCACAACAAAATGTCTTTTATATCAAATACGGGACATTATAAAAATGTAGCTATAGCAATAAAACACAAATACAAAATCAAGAAGGAGGGACAATCAGATTGTCAATTTGCTGCTTCAAGGTCTGCAGCTCTTC
The DNA here is from genome assembly GCA_029216955.1 of Iris pallida. Classification (NCBI taxonomy): domain Eukaryota; kingdom Viridiplantae; phylum Streptophyta; class Magnoliopsida; order Asparagales; family Iridaceae; genus Iris; species Iris pallida. The sequence continues at coordinate 9,127,745 of JANAVB010043418.1, read as the reverse complement.
TTCGTGACTAGTTGTTACTCTCATTCTTGCTTCCTCCATCCCATTTTCTTCATCAAAGATGGGCATATCTACTGTCCTGCGGGTAATTTCAGCACTATGAGTCTCGTCATACTCATTTTTCTCCTGAATTAGGGCATTGAGTTGTTCAATCATAAATCGTTGATTGGCAGTTTCTTCTTCAAATTCCTTCTGAAGGCGAATAATTTCCGCTTTCAATTCAGCAAGCCTCTGTCCTTTGTTTCTCAGCTGCCAAAGTAACTGATTCTATCTTTGAGTTGAATTCTGCTGACTTTGCAGAATGAGCTTCTAAAAGGTTCTGAAGGTTTATCCTTTCTATATCAGCTTCTTGGGCTAGTCGTTCATATTCAGCTTGCACCAGAGAGTCTATATTCTTCTTCTTGAGCTCTTTATATTTCCTTATGGATACTTCCAACTCATCTAATATATGTTCAAGAAGAACGGCTTGGGCTTCGTCTCCTTGGCCTCTTATGGCTTTTATCAGGAAGAAGTGGGGTCCCTAACCATAATGAAGTTAGCTCCTTCCTTCTCTATCATTTTACGGACAAGAGATCCCAATGACTCAAAGAAACATCTGGTAAAAGATTGGACAACTTGCTGATTGATGGCTATGGTTCCGGGAGTCGAAGCTACCCCTGTTGAGGATGGAGTATTCGGTTGCTCAAACCTTTGCTGCTGAATGATGGGCTCTTTAAATAAAGGAGCCAAAGTAGAGCTGGTTGCTCCTCCTGTTTGTTCTTCTGCAAAAAGTAAAATTATTATTTTACTAATTTGCCAATAAACAAAAAGATCAAATAAAAACAGTCTTACCTTGATTTGATCTAACAACAACTGCATCTTCTGCCGGAATAGACTCCCGTTGAACGGAAGTAGCTTCAGTTGCGACAGCTTGGCTGCTGCCCGCTTCAGAGCCGCAAGATAAGTGATGGCTACTACTAACAACTACCGTGGAATAGGCACCATAGCCAGGTCCCTCAGAGGTGTTGGTAGAGTATCAAGACCTGCAAGAACTACAAATGAAGATATTAGATATCAATCTATTTTAAAGAAAGAAGATTGTTAAATATCATTTTATACCTTGGGGTTCGGTAGCGGGACTCTCTTGCTGAACATCTTCACCAGCCACTTCTTCAGGGGATACTTCTATCTCGACGTCTTCATCAGGGTTAACAACCTTTTCTAAACGTCTCTACTTCAATATCCTTTTTAGGATCCGAAGCATCGTCGGCGGTTTCAAGAGATATGTGTTCTTCGTTGTACCCTTCAGGATTCTGTATATACTTATCAATATTTCCAGACGAAGAGCTTTCTTCATCCTTATCTTCTTCTTCTTCTTGGGCTACATTTCCACTGTCAGTTGCGGTGAGATCCTCCTGCAGGCTATAACAATCTTCTAAAGCTTCGATCATTTTATGCTCTTCTTCTTCACGAAGAGTCTTTGGGGTAGGAGGAAGCTGAGTCGTCTCCACGACAGGTGAAAGGGGTCGTGTAATATTTAGCTCCTCTTCAATGATGTTTTCTCTGAGTATTTCAACTTCAGTTCTGGGGTCAAGATCTCCCCTTTGTTCAGTCTCTTCAAGGATTTTATTCCCTGATTCAGAAACAGGGGTGGGAGATGGCATTATAAATCCTGCTGCAGCATCTACTGAAGTCAGGAGTTGTTTGGAAGAAGAGGCTTCTAAATTTCTTCTGGTAACCAACTTCTTCTTCTTTCTGTGTAGAGGTCTATCGGGACTCTCTACATTTATTGGTGCTGTTGCTTCTGTACAGAAGTTGGTGTAGTAGTAACTTCTTGATTTGTCTCGGCTAGCTGCCGAGATTGGGATCTTGTAGTCACTTTATCAGAAGAATGCTCCAAGACCAATTTCTTCTTTGCTGCAGGAGCAGGAGGCTCTCTTCTTCTTTTCTTGGCAGGAGACTTTCCCACTCTTAGAGAGATCCGCATTGCTGCGTTTATCTCTTGTTGGAACATCAGTTCTCTTGAAGTTTCTAGGGGTTCATCCGCCGGTTCGTTTGCCTCATCATTGGCAGGGATTGATAAAGCTATCCTCCCTTTCCTCAATCTTATCGCAGAAGCAAAACTATCGGCGAGATTAAAGTTCTCGGCAAAAGTATTTGCAGATGTGTAGAATACCGAGTATGTAAAGAGCATCCGAGGCCCTTGAGGAGTGCTCTTTGGTGGCATAGAGAAGGTAGCCTTTGTGTCACGGGCATTGTAGTAGGCCCAAGCTCGGGCCCCGTCAATCAAGAAACCCTTGCCCTGAAGACAGGTGATTGCGTTCCCTACGTGGAACTGATCATACCCAAATTGTCTAGCAAAACGGCTAGGGAGGTATGGTTCCAAAAAGCATTCTTCTTCAAAGCGGTATACTAAATGAGATGGTCGAATTGTCTTCAACCATTCAAAGGCCACACGGTTTAAGGGCTGCAGTTTTGAATCTACCATGTTGGGTGGCATCTGGTCATGACCGGCCGGGAGAGGCGCGCAACAGAAGTTCCATCCTCTGTTCAAATTTAAAACGAATCTGCATTCACTCAGAGAGGTGTACTTCCATTTACCCTGAGAATATCTGCGCAAGAAGCTGCCATCTACTGGTCCCATACCAGGGTCCATTAAAGTTGGATAGTGGAGGAGTAACCATCCAAAGAGATAAGTGTACGGCATTTCGAGACGGGGGAATTCTTTCTCTCCCTTTGCCTTCAGCATCGAGTCAACATACAAGCGAAGACTCGCATTCAATCTGCAGGTCATTGCCGATAACAAGTCAACCTTATAACCGAAGACTAGCTTGACGGCAGCAAAAAGTACACCGCGATGAAAACGGTCCACTGCACTAGATCCCGGGACCACGAATCGTCTGAGCCAGTGTGTCAGAAACCCTGCTAACTGGGCTTCTTTGGACATGGGTCTGTAACCCATTCTCAAAAAACTCTCCAAAATGTCACCTTTCTTTAAAGGTGGACATTGATAATCATCCTTCATTTCCTTATCATAATGTTTACTTTCTTCCATCATCTTCATGACTTCCGTGTTAATCAAGGGTTTGAAAAAATGAGGGTAACATTTTTCATTTTCCTTGGTTTTCTTCTCTTCAATATGATTTAAGAACAAATATGGCAACCACTTCGAAGAATAGCAAGTGTTGGCCGTAGCACTCTTATAGTACAAAGAGCAAATTTTGTAATGGCATAGCAGTTCTTCAACACTGCTACCATTTCTGCATTTTCTTTCTGAGTTTCTCCAACTCGTCATTTGTGGGAACAAACTCCTCATATGGAGCATCCGCCATGGGCAAGTATGAGATGTACTTCATCTCATGGAGTGCAAACCCCATCTCTCCACCCGGGGTCATGAAGGTTCCTGTTCTGTAATTGTATCGCTCAGCCAAGGCCAAAAACATTTGAGGGTTAGGAGCAAACCCGTATACAGTGGCATGCACTGCTTGAAACAGGTTAATTTGTTGAAGTTTGTCTTGGAAGGTTGTCAGAACCCAATTTGCAATGCAATTCCATCGTTTGTAATCTGGATTCACTAATCCAGTCATTCTGATATCCTGTTCAGGGTATCTTCCTTCTTCCTTCGCAAATTCATTTGCGAATATAGGGGTTCTGACGGGCATCAGCATAGAGGAGTTTTCCGGTGGAATGCAGCTAGGTCTCAACCTCTCAACATAACACTGTATCTGTCAGAAGAGCTGTAAAACATATCTTTCCCGTTAACCTTCTTTACAAAGATCTTTCCTGCACGAGCATCCTGGAGAAGGGTGATGTTCCAATCCATTTTCCTTGGGTAGCTCGCATGAGCATACCGTGACAAAGGAAGGCATCGAGCAATTTTAGGAATGAAGAATGATCTGTCTTCCCGGTGGACTACCATCTCCTCCATCATTGGCCTAGGCTGGGAGACTTTTTCAAAGGCGTCACCAAACAAGAATAAGGGTTTCTTGTGGATAACAGCATCTGCTGATTCCAGAGGCTGTCCATTCATCAGACACATTAAAGTTTCGTTGTCCTGAGAAATCAATATTGCCTGACGAGAAGTCGGCAGATCGTATTGAGGATAATGGACGTGAGACAAATCTTCTTTATATTCAGATTCAGACAAAGTTCCCACAAAATGTTCATAGTTTGGATCTTCATTGGTTTCAACTGCATCAAAAACAGAGGAAGATCAGTACAAGTCAAAAACTCTATTTTTCAGACAAGCAAAACAGAAGAGTACACAATCCTCAGATTGCGCTAATATGGATTGCGAACATTAGTTTGCGCATCATAATAGGGTGCGCAAACTAATCGATTGCGCTGACATTCAGCGCAAATTAATCGATTGCGCTGACTTTCTGTCAGCACAATTCGATAGATTGCGCAGGATTACAGTCTTCATAAAAATGAAGACTGACTGTTTATGCAACCAAAAACCCTAAAAAGGGTGGCGCAAGTTGAACTCATCTCTAAAAAGAAATGAGTTTCGAAGATCGAAGGAAGTCAAAACACCCTAAAAAGGGGTTTCGATCGGTTTTACTACCTATCAGAGCAGGGTGCGCAGACTCATGTCGAGATGCTCGCCGAGCAACTCTGTCAGAGGATTCGGCCGGAGCTTTTCCCTTCGCAGCGGCGGTGGCGGCAACATTAGATCGTCGGGCGCCATGGAAGTCGTCGGAGAAAGAAGACAGAAAGGGTTCGGGAATTTTTCTCTCAAAAGCACGAAAGAGGCAAAGTAAAAAAAATGAAATGAAGAAGTGGGCTATTTATAGCCTTTGAAATACGAAACGGCTGCCTTGGATTGCGCCTAAGATCGGGGAATACTTCGCTTTGCGCAGACAGCCCATCATCATGCGCAACTTGATTCAAAAATTCAAAAATTCAAAGTATTTCGAAACTTTGAATCAAATCAACTTTCGAAAACTTTGAAGGGGGTCTTGTAGGTCCTAAAAAATCAAGTTGCATCAATCAACAAAATCAAGAAATCAAATATACATCATCTTGTTGAATTGCGCAGACAACAGATTGCGCAGCCAACCGATTGCGCATTCTAATTTGCGCACACAACCGATTGCGCAAGCTGACGTGGCAGAAGTCATCATTACTAAATCAAATCAAATCTTTTCTGACAACTGACAGCGCGGATAACAAGGAGTCTGTTCGTTTCCTGCGCTGCACAGTGCTCGAGGGCGGCTGACAGCTGGCAGCGCAAACCAATCCTGCGCAGTTTGAGTTTGCGCAAACCATGTATGCGCAATTCAACTCTGCGCACTCCATCAAACGTAACTGTTAAGTTACACGTGGCATTCATGCCATCGATTGGTCATTACATGGCAACTGTTTATGCACGATCATGCGCATTTCTATCAAATCATGCCATGTGTCCATGATAGTCGGCCCACGATCCAGTAACTATCTGCGCAAATCAATGTTGCGCAAACCAATGCTGCGCAAATCATCATGCGCAGTCCAAATAACTGAAAGTTAGTTATTTCCAGAACTCTATAAATAGAGTTTCAAGTCTTCATTCAAGACATCAGAGATCAGATATCAAGATCAGAAATCAGAAATCAGAGAGTCCAGGAGTTCTTGCCAAGTGCTGCTGCATTCTTCCGAGACTTTTTGTCTTCAACTTCAGAGGCTTTTGCCTTCAGTTTCCAGAGTTGTTTTCAACTTCAAAGGCTTCGTCTTTACAGTTCACATCGTCCAAGGGATAAAGCAATCGTCATCGAGATTGGATTCCTACAGTTGTAATTTTCCCAGAATTCTTGTAATCTTTATTACAGTTTGTATCAATAAAGTTCTATACTTTTGTTTTTGCAAACAAAACCTCTGTACTTCCTCCGGATCATGCCGCCGGCTATGCTGCTTCCTCCTCATCTTCCTGTCCACTTCTTCTCCTCCGACTCTACACTTGAGGTGGATATCATTTGTGGCTGAGGAGTCAAATAAGAAAAAGGGAAGTAGGAATGAGCAGATGGGTCCAGAGCCATGGTGGAGGAGAGAAGAAGGAAGATGCTTGATCAGAACGGAGGAATTGATGGATGGAAGAGAACTAGAAAGCACTGATCCTTTCTGTTGTGAGAATAATGAAGAGTGAGGAAGGAGAGGGGGTCTTTGATTTTTGCATTCATCATCATTAGAGGGAGCAACACTGGAAAAGTTATGACGTTGATAGCATGAGAGAGGGAGAGGGTGAATGGAGGGAGGGAGCATGCCTTTGGCTCACTCGAGCGGTATTTGTGCGTCATCTGGTGGCGCTTCTCCAGCTCCGGGTCCAGCTCCAGGCGATCGGTAGTTTCGTTTTTGCATTTTTTGGACTGTACTATATTTTTGACTTTGTACGTATTTGGGGATATTCAGTTTTTTGTTGAGGATCTGAGTTTGTACGTATTTGCGGATATTGATTTGGTTTGTTGAGGATATATATATTAACATTGTTCGTTGCGGATAGTATTTTTTCTTTATATTTTTTGTATATTATGGAATGTATTGTACGTGCCGGTGTTGAGTGTTCCACCGAGGGGGTCGGCGAACCCAGGGATTGAATTCTGTATTTTCTATTTTGGATTCTGTAATTTTGGCTCCAGCTCCAGCTCCATTTGCATTAATCTACGGTACGACATGGTGATCAGGACATAGTCCCTGCAGCCATTCGACTGGCGAGGCAGACACTATGTAGTCGTAGATAAAGTTGACTGTCCTCCGACCCTCATCCCTCGGCAATGATGATACGAAAACCTATCACTATATCTATATAGTAGTAGATGATGTTTTAGTATTACATTATGTGAGTTCATCTTGATTCTGTTATATCCTTCAGATACTAGATACGATAAGAACATATACTACACCATATGTACAGAACATAGATAATTCATATTAATGTATGCTAGAATGAATTTTGGGTTGTGTTCTGAGCCATCCGTTCTCACACTTAAAATACATAGGAATTAGTAGTGTGAGAGCGCCGGAGAGAGTGAAAGCGCCGGAGGAGGAGAGGAGAGAGTGGGAGAGTAAAATGGTACGACATGGTGAATTAGTACTGTATTTTGGCTCCAGCTCCAGCTCCATTTGTATTAATCTACGGTATGACATGGTGATCAGGACATAGTCCCTGCAGCCATTCGACTGGCGAGGCAGAAACTATGTAGCCGTAGATAAAGTTGATGTCTATTTTAAAGTATTGTAATTAAGAAAATTTGGAATATTTGTGAAAATTTTGGAATATTTGTGCTATGATCGGATTATAACGACGGATATTAGATTACTCTTCAGGATAATTGATGTCTATTTTATATTAATTTGGTTTGGTCTATATGATTCTTGGATAATTGGTGTGCATTAAATTCGTATATGCATATTTGGTCTATGTGATTCTTGGATAATTGGTGTGCATTATATATTTGGTCTATGTGATTGCTGGATAATTGATGTGCATTATATATTGGTTTGGTTTATGCATATTTTTGTGAACAGGAAAAGTGCTGTAATTTTTTTCAAAAAAATCTCATTTAGCGACGGACTAGTGACCGGTTAGTAACGGATATTTCCAGTTTTCGACTACATTTGCATTAATTTACGGTACGACATGGTGATCAGGACATAGTCCCTGCAGCCATTCGACTGGCGTGGCAGAAACTATGTAGCCGTAGATAAAGTTGACTATCCTTTGACCCTCATCCCTCGGCAATGATGATACGACAATCTATCACTATATCTTATATAGTAGTAGATGATGTTTTAGTATTACATTATGTGAGTTCATCTTGATTCTGTTATATCCTTCAGATACTAGATACGATAAGAACATATACTACACCATATGTACAGAACATAGATGATTCATACTAATGTATGCTAGAATGAATTTTCGGTTGTGTTCTGAGCCATCCGTTCTAACACTTGGAGATAAATTGAATTTTTGCTATTTTATCTGACGCACAAATACGCTCGAGTGAGCCAAAGGCATGCAGCCACTTTCCTCCCTCCACCGCCGTACCTAGTGGAGGAGTATTTGTCGGTCGCTGTAGCACCCACTTTTTGAAATAAGGGTATTTTAGTCATTTAAGTCATTTTAGTCATTTTGTGATTTTTCTAGATATTATTGACTTGTGATTGATTTAGCCTTTGGTCTAACTTTGGAAACCCACATTAGAGACTAACCATGACCTATGATGAGTATCTAGCTAATTAGATTTTATTTTTAGGCTTTGGTTTAATTTAGAAGCCATTTGGCTATTTTTAGGCTAATTAATTAATTGGCCTTTGTAGCCTTTTATTAATTGAGCTTAAACTCAACTTAAATAGAGGAGTGGGACCCATGAACCAACCTTGACCCTATTAGGACTCCTATGGCCGGCCAAAACAGGAAGCCCCCATCCCCTATATAAGCATTGCATTGGAATAGACACCCCCTTTACAAAACCCTAGTTTTCAGCTCTCCAAAACCCTAACTTTTTCATCCGACCTCCGTTTCACCCCAAATGAAGTGCGTTGTGATCGTGGGAAGGAGAAGAATTTGCTGGAGCATTGTTAGCAAGGAGTTGGAGGCGTTTGCTCGGTGGAAACTGGTCGTTTCATCGATCGAGGAATCAGTTTTTTTGATACTTCAACTCTCAATAGGTAAACACCCAAACACCATAGTTTCTTCTGATTTTTCTTCATATTAGCATGCATCTAGGTACCCTAGAACTACCCATAAAGTTTGGTTAAGTTTCGTGTCCGTTTGATAAGTGTATCGGACACGTATCGGTTTAGGGATAAAAGTGTTCGATGATTTTCCTCTTAGAATTCGATTCTGTTATTTTTGCAAACTAACTTCATGAATCGATAGCCCTAGATGTAGGGATCCCCAAACCCTAGGTTCTTGATTGTATCGAGATGATTTCGTGTCCCAAAACAGGACACGCACGCGCGCACGAGGGCCGCGCGGTGCCCTGCTACTGCTGTGTCCGTTCTCGCTGGACACAGCGACTCGACGCATGATTTTTAGCCTGTGGGTAGGGGCAATGACTGACAGGGTGCTCGTAAAGTTTGGTGAGGTTTCGTAGAGTATCGAGGGAGAAATCGACACGGCACGGGGCATGCACTGTGCGCGCGTGAGAACGCGACGTCCGATACGCACTTCGTACGACACGGACACATGGCGAGAGGCCAGTGCAGGTACGTGGATGTGTAGCCCTATAGTTGGGCTACGTGTACGAGTAACCACGTGTCCTAGTTCGCTCTGTGTCGAGCCCTAGGACGAGCGACACGCGTGCACGAGGATTAGGTTCAGTTTTGGGTTCACGAGTGTTTAGGACGCTTCGTGTCCTATTTTCTTGGACACGATGACACCTGTAGTTCTTGTTCAGACCCTTGCATCTTTACCAACCTTGGTTTTGAGTATTATTGATTGATTTTCGAATGATTAGGTCATGTTAGGATCCTTGGTGTTGCGTATCAGGTTTTAGTTCGGTTAATTCCCTGTTTCAGATATTTGAATTCTTCCCATCTGATTTCGAATGTAATTGTTGTGTAAACCCAAACCTGCAGACCATATTTTACCCCTCCAGGTGATTACATGTAATTTGCATCAAGGATAGAGTTGTATCCGATTTTGGATAGTTGTGTAGTATCGGGTTCTTGAATGTTCCAGTTAATGTTCAGAAATCTGAACATTGGTTTCCATCAGTTTTTCGATGTTGAATCTGTATAGACTCAACTCACAGATCCTTCTTGACCTATATGTGAGTTTACTTACTAGTTTACAGGGAGTTAAGGCTTTGATCGATTTTAGGTTGACACATAGTAGTGAGTCTTCACTTATAGTTCAGTTTGGTGATTCAATAACAGTCCCAGTTTTTTTCTCTTGTTTCAGTTTTAGTCTTTGTGGGTAGGTTTGGTGAGTTTGAAAATTTTCCTACAAAACCAAACTTTCAGGCCTAATATTAACCCTCTAGGAGAGTACCTAGTAGTTTGTAGTTTGAGTTGGTTTTAGTTTGAGTATCAATACTAGGATTCACTTTTCCAGTTTAGTTATTCCTCTTTCTGTTCAGTTTTTTCTTTATTTCAGATTTCAAATCCTTGATGTGTGATCACGTAGACACCATCTACAGAGCCCTATTGACCTCATCATTGTGTTACCTTACTGTTTGCATCTTAGAGTAGGTTGAAATTGAATTTGAGGTATCATGAAGTTCAATTCCTTTTTCTTGGTTTCAGTCTTCAGTTTTATTGGCATCCTTTCCATTAGTTTTGAAGATTCTTATTCTGGATATAAACCAAACTTTCAGGCCTGAACTGAACCTATACAGGAGATTTCATATTGGTTGTATCATGAGGAGAAGGTTATATGGAATTGTGTAAGTATTAGCATAGGCTATGCTCAAGTAACCCTATGGCTGAAATTAGTTTGTGTAAGTTGATATTGATTTGGGTATCATGAAGCTCAGTTCCTTGCCTTGTTCAGTTTTTAGTTTCAAGTGTTTCCCAGCCTTAGAATACCTACTAGTTGATAATGGATAGGTTATGTTTAGTAGGATTAGACATGGGAAATTCAAGTGTATGGGATATATATATATATATATATAATTATATATATATATAATATATTATATATATATATATATATATATATATATATATATATATATAGGATATGCCTATAGCTAATTTAGGATTTGATTTTAGGGATACCAAACTAAGTAGTGGTTAGTTAAGAGTTTAGATTGGTTTGGCAATGTCAAGTTAGCCTATGGATTAGTTTACAAATTGTTGAAGGGTAGGATAGATTCTAATTTTGTGTGTATTAAATAGTTGGTAGATTTTTGGTTTTAGGATGCATTGGTAGTTGATATCTAAGACTAGTATTGACCTAAAAATGGACTTATAGACTAGTGGACCAACTTTGACCTAGTTTGACTAGTTTGGTTGACCAAAGTTGACCCAAGGTTGACTTTGACTTAGATTGACCCAAATCATGTAGAATTTGCATTGAAGGTATTCCTTATGATATTTTAGACTGTATTATGACATGTGGTTGTTTTAAATAGGATCTTATTACTCCAGTCCAGTCACTTTTCATCATCAGCAGTTCGGATTGCCAGGCGAGTACATTCTCTGATCTTTTCATGCTTCTTTGGATATGTACTCTTGTTATAGACTAGTATACTTGATGCTGACACGACGTTCACACGGATCAGTACCCTCTGGATTTTCATGCGATGTTATCCCCTCGGATACATCGAGTATGTCATATTTCATGTACTTTATCATGTTCATCATGTACTCCATGTATTCACTTTTATCCATGTGCACTCATATGTTATTCATGTACACTCATGACCATATGAGCTCCATGTATACAGTAGTTGTTATTCATGTGCAATAACATAACATGCTTTGATCCTTGTGTATTGGTTGGGGGCAGGGAGAGTGTAGTTGGTTATGTGATCATTATCCCCAGTAGTTGTTATCCATGTTCTTTCCGTAGTTGTATCCATGTGCAACCCAAGCTGTTTACATAACCAATTCATGCTCTGTTTCACGTAGAAGGTTATACTCTTTATTTACCATATTTATACCTCAGTTATATCTTCTTTCCTGTTGATTTCTCTTTACAGCGATTCATGTATAGTTTTCTATAGCTTGCTTTATGTGTCCATTCCTGATATGAACTGTTGTGAGAGATATGTGCTCGTTCCGTCCTGACTGGGCATGTTGAAAATTTTACAGGTGATGATGAGGATTACTGTCCTACTTATTAAGGCATTGGCTTAAATGACACTGGCGACGTGGACCCACAGGAGGATCCCACAGTCGCTGAGGACTTGCCCATAGTCTAGCTGAGACTTAGTACTTTATTTGTATTTTCTATTTGAGACTTTTATGAGTTGTACTTGGGATATTTCTGGTGGTTTACACCTATACCTTTATTGTGACTTTCTTGAGATTATTCTTCTATTCCATCTTAGTATTGTGATTGAGTTACGTATTATTTTTACTCTATTCATAGCTTGGTTAGATTGTGTTAGATATGGTGACTCAGGACAGCGTTCTACCGCCGACACTGCGGCGTAGGCTGGGCGTTCGTTACTTCTCGTGCCCTCACACTGGGTGCGGGTCGTGACAGTCGCAGCAGGGATTACCACCACCGGGCATTCGAACTCCTCCTCTTCCTTAAAGTATTGTAATTAAGAAAATTTAGAATATTTGTAAAAAAATTTGGAATATTTGTGCTATGATCGGATTATAACGACGAATATTATGTTACTCTTAGGATAATTGATGTCTATTTTATATTAATTTGGTTTGGTCTATATAATTCTTGGATAATTGGTGTGCATTAAATTCGTATGTTCATATTTGGTCTATGTGATTCTTGGATAATTGGTGTGCATTATAATTGGGTCTATGTGATTGTTGGATAATTGGTGTGCATTTATATTGGTTTGGTTTATGCATATTTTGTGAACAGGGAAACTGCTGTAAAAAATTTTCAAAAAAATCTCATTTAGCGTCGGACTAGTGACCGGTTAGCAACGAATATTTCCAGTTTCCGACTACATTTCGACGGAATTTTCGTCTCTAACTGGAGATTTGAAACTGTTTCCGGTAGCGACGGTGGTCGACGGAATATCCGTCGGCAACTTTCTGGTGGTATATAGATCGACGGAATAGCGACGAAAAATCGACAAGGTTCTGAAAAAGCTTGACATTTCCAGAACATTGGCGACGGATAATCAGCCACAAATCAGTCGCTCTCTCGACGGTGTCGCGACGGATAATCCGTCGCCAAGGTTCTGGAAATGTCAAGCATTTCCAGAATATGGTCGACGGATAATCCGTTAGTATTCCGTCGCTAATCAGTCCTTTGTTAGCGACGGCTATCGACGGACTAGCGACGGAACGATACCCTCTGATACACTGTTACGACGGTTTACCGACGAAATACCCGTCGCTAGCGTCTACACAGTTAAGTTTTTAATACTTGAAATGGACGAAAGCCCGTCGGAAAGTCGTCGCTAATGCATCGTATTGTGAAGACGAAAAGCCGTCGTTCTTCGAACTACTTAGCGACGGATCATTATTAGCGACGAGCTGATTGCCGACGGATTATTTTGACCAAGATCCGTCAGTTATCGGTCGCTAATACTGATTGTCGACGGATGGACGACGGATATGGTCGTTGCTAAATGGACATATTTTGGTAGTGGTACTAAGTAATCATTCGTGTTATATGTCAATACATGCATACTTTTCAGCACAGTCATGATAATTGGTCAGTAATAATGTCGTAGTATATTGATTGTTGTTTGATGCATTACACTAAGCATGCATCTAAATTTGGGACTACTTGAGCCGACGTGAATTCATACTTGGGATACACGTACTATGGTACGACATATAGGAGAATGACATGTGACTATGACATGTAATTCCAAGATCAAGATAGGGTTAATCTAAGCAACTTAAATCAGTAGAAGCTTTGGGAGGAAACGGAATCCCGAGATCGTATGTTACCAGCCACCCTAGGCCCTGTCCTATAACGTGTCGGATTGGCCGCCTCGGATACTGTATAGTTATCCGTACTGGTGGAGTGCAGTATCTGATTTGTGAATGCAAAGCCAGCTCTCCTTATAGGAGGGCTGGAATCGTTATTGCTTGTTCTAGCGCGATGGCCTTTCGAGGGACCGATGCTTTTATGCATGCGTGTATTTAATGGATTGGCTAGCCCTGCTTGGATACGATACGAACTGAGGATTCCTATTATATGCATAATTGGAATAATCCAGATAAATCATAGAAAGCCGTAGGATTGATTGGCCGCTTGTAAACTGACTTGGTTGTGATAATTTCTTCTGTTAGTAACTAAGGAACATGGACTATCATGATGCATGGTCCAATCCATGTCCTTGTTTGGTTGTTGGGTTGGACTATAGTGTTGCGATAGGCTATGGACCGAAGTTGCGGCCAGAAGTCCTTAACTTGACCATGATTATAGGTGGTGTCTCATCTCGAGTCAATATTGGCACCGTTTGTCCTTATTTGGTTGTAAGGGTGTCGTATAGACTCGATGATGCTTCGTTACCCTATAACTCGTGCGCCAAGCCTTATTATTTATTTATGCTTGGGTTTTATCTCATCCTTTATGTGCTCCCTTGTGGTACTTGTTATTCGGGGCCTGATCCCGCTGGTTTTGTTTGGCCAGATCTCGTAGCAGCGCCTGAGGATCTAGCCTTCTACCCGAACAATGGCGCACAGCAGGAGCATGGGCACCAGGGACCATGAGTGGGTTTCTTCTTCACCACTCTGATATCTTTTATTTTGTACTTGGCATTTAGCCACCGGCACCTGTTTAACCGGCTGTTCTGGACATTTAGTTCCTTACATAATTATAATTAAATCAGACTACATCTGACTATAGTTATGTATTGACTCTCGGTACTATCTTATCATTTTGTATAACTAGGCTCATGAATTATTTTGATGAAGCGTCGGAAACGCCTTACTGCTTTGTCTTATATGATCATTATTTACTGCTTCTTGTTTTGATTAATTGAGACATAGATGCTCTGTGAGACCATAGGAGACTTGATTGTAGCATGCACCCTCTAGTCTCTTGACGGGCACAATCGTCGCATGACGTCTTCGTACCTCACGCGGGGTAGCTGGCCTAGTCCGTCTCCGTATTTCGGTTTGGGGCGTGACAAATATAGTGCATCCCAAGGCCTGACACATTGTCACTTGATTCAATGCATGTCTTCCACGTGGGGTGTCTTCTTTATGAAGCATGTAGTATGGATGAATCTTTGTGTTTTAAGCATCATTCCTTTAAGCACAAATCACCGTTGTGCTTAAATAAGACTTTTTCCCTGTTAGTATGTTGTCACTGCAACCAAACCCTTAAGCGTGGGTAGCTATTCAGATTTACGCGCATAAATACTCTGCACGTAAATAAAGCATGGGAGCTAAGTGATACTCTTTTGGGAGTGACACTCTTTTACACTTAAGAGTGGTTTTAAATTTTAGCATTTTTCTATGCTTCTACAAAACCACCTTCAAAGTTTTCGAATTTTTACGTAGATTTCAAATACTTTGAATCAGAAGTATAGAAACTTAAAATTGTTTATCCTTAACCATGCTCTTCTGCTTGGTAACTTCAAAGAAATCAAGCAGGTCTTCGGAGAAGGCTGCTATCATGCTCAGTGGCGGACCTAAGTAGAGGGCTAGGGTGGGCTCCAACCCACCCCCAAAAGATTTTTTTTCATGTAAATTTTTTTTGGTACTTTTATGTGAGCCTGTCTATACCTAGCTCGCCCTCACCCACTCCAGTCCACCCCAGCTTGAGTTTCTGATTCCGCCCTTGGTCATGCTTGTATCCATCACTCATTGCGCGTGAACAACAATCTCCGAAGAAGCTTACCCTCCCATGGTGGGTAGGGTTTCGAAAAGAAGCTACCATCTTCTCCATTTTTTTTTCTTTGCATTTTTCTTCCATTGTACAAATTATATAATCATAAAAGAGAAGAAGAGAAAAATATATAGACTGATTGACACACACGAGCCTTAAAGTAGTTTGATCTCAACAGAGAAACATCAACCCATGCGAAATTTCAAGTCGAGTTCACACGGATCTTCTTGAACAAGAATTAAACTTAGTTAAAAACTGTCCACTTACACTTGTCTGTCTGGTGCTGGCTGCTGACAAGCTTCTCATGGCTTTTTTGTTTAGTCCACTATCCAATCAACAAACCACACAGCACAATTAGCTTACCAAGTCGGTGACTCTTTTGTATGCACTCTTTCCTTTGATTGAATTTTTCTTTCTTTTTTTTTTCCTTTTTCTTTTCTGTTGTTGCTTAGCACTTGAGAACTGAGATTGACCTTAAAGGCCATTGGTCATGACTTTTTCTTCCGTCGGTTACTTTCAACCTCATTTTGGTCGGTCATGAGACTGTATAAATAGATTACTTAGGCATGCAAACGCAGCATGACTGGGATTGATGCAATTTTGTCATTAAGAAGAGAGGTACATGCCAACGTCACAAATTTGAGTCCGAGAACAAGTGGAATTTTTAAGAAAAGTTGGGC